>JAQIWE010004838.1:0-10419 GCA_034698565.1 Campodea plusiochaeta
GTTGTAGGTTTTTCTGTTTGTTTCTTAGTTGTAGGTTTTTCTGTTGGTTTCTTAGTTGTAGGTTTTTCTGTTGGTTTTTTAGTTGTAGGTTTTGTTGTTGGTTCTTTAGTTGTAGATTTTTCTGTTGGTTTCTTTGTTGTAGGTTTTGTTGTTGGTTTCTTTGTTGTAGATTGTTCTGTTGGTTTCTTTGTTGTAGGTTTTTCTGTTGTCTTTTTAGTTGTAGGTTTTGTTGTTGGTTTCTTTGTTGTAGATTGTTCTGTTGGTTTGTTTGTTGTAGATTGTTCTGTTGGTTTCTTTGTTGTAGGTTTTGTTGTTGGTCCCTTAGTTGTAAGTTTTTCTGTTGGTTTTTTAGTTGTAGGTTTTGGGGTTGACATTTTAGTTGTTGATTTTGTTGTTGTTGATTTTACAGTTGATTTGCTATTTGCAGATTTAAGAGTTGACGTTGTAGCTGTAGATTTTGCAGTTGTCTTCCTAGTTGTAGGAAGAGGTGTAGTAGATTTTACAGTTGTCAAAGCAGATGTAGATTTCATGGTTGACGGTTGCTTTTGTGAGGTGTTTGCAGTTGATGAAGTAATTTTCTTCGTTGGAGTTGTAGTTGGTTTAGAAGTTGTTTTAACGTTGGTTGTCGTTTTTTCTGTTGCTTTTCGAGTGGTTGTTACAGCTTTCGCTGACGTACTCTCTCTAGCAGTAGTTTTTACTGCGGAAGTTGATTTTTGCGGAGTTCTTGTTCTGCCAGATGTTGATTTTGAGGTTGATGATTCAGCTTTCGTTGTTGCTTTCGTGCTAATCGATTTAGCAGTTGTTGAAAGTGCTACTGGAGATTTTGTTGTAGATAATTTTATAGTGGATTTAGGAGTAGATATCTTAGCTGTTTTAGAAGGGGTAGTTTTCACCGTAGTCAGCTTAGAAGGTTCAGTATTAATTGTTGTTAATTTATCAGATGTTGACTTGATAGTTGAAATTGTTTTACCTGTTGGTTGTTTAAATGTCACTTTTGTTGAGATTGACTTTGTCGATGGTCCAAATTTAGCTGAACTGGTTGATGTTCTTTGTTTCGCCGGTGTATCAGTTGAAGAACTTATTAGTGTTGATTTTCTAGTTTCTGCAACTCTTGTGGTTTGTGAACCAGCAATTGAGGTTGATATTGAAAAAGATTTACTAGTTTTTCCTGATGTACTTGTTGTTTTATTCGTTAACCTGCTTGGTTGTGATGTAGTTTTTCTCGCTTTTGTCGTAGATTTACCAGTCATATCTGAGATTGTTGACTTAGTAATTACCGGTACTTGCTCTCCAGTGGTTTTCATTGTTGTTGACTTTTGTGTAGTGTGAGTAACATCAGACATTCCTGTTTTGGTCGTAGTTTTGAAAGTGTTCTCAGTTGAAGTTTTCGTAGAACGAACTGAAGATGGTGTGGTAGTTTGTTCTGAACTCCTCCTTTCAGATTTAGAAGTTGCCATGTTACTTGGACTCGATGTTCTCATTGTGGTTTGAGTGGTTCTCTTTGTTATAGAGGATTGCGGAGACGTTGGATTTGTCAATGTTGTTTTGCCCTCAGGAGATTTTGATGAAGTCAAAAGACGACTTGTTGATGCTGAAAAATAAATTATCATTAGTGTGATTGTATGACGCAACGTTAAATGTACCTGTAATTGTATTTCCAAGTTAGAATTTGCAGCTTTATTCTCCCGATCCGTATTCATTTTTATCACTGATCATATACATAAACGAGTAGTCTACCTCCGTCTTGGACACCGCGTTACGTGTACGTCCGACTTTGGACACTACAGCTGACTTTTGTTGTTATTTTGCTTCTCTACCATTATACGTTTCATAATTGAATAACCCCGGAACCACTTGGCGGATTTTAACCAAATTTTCAGCATATTTAGGGTATGGCCATACAACAAAATTCCCGCAATCACAATGACCCTAACTTTTGCATTTCTGGTACCCATTTTGCGGGTACTTTTATCAACTTTGTCCGATTTTCACCGAACTTTCAGGTTATTTAGGGTATAGCCATACAACAAAATTCTCGCAATCAGAATGACCCTAACTTTTGCATTTCAGGTACCCATTTTGCGGGTAGTTTTATCAACTTTTTCTGAATTTCACCAAATTTTCAGATCATTTAGCTGTACAACAAAATTCCCGCAATCAGAATGGCCCTAATAACTTTCGCATTTCTGCTGGTACCCATTTTGCGGGTACTTTTATCAACTTTTGTCCGAATCTAACATATAAACGAGAAGTCTTCTTGGACACTACAGCTGACTTTTGTTGTTAACTTAATACTGCACTTAGTGCAGTATCTGGCCCTCTCTAGTAATTATAATAAATGAAGCAAATAAAATGTCTAAGAAACATTCAAAAGAACATCGTCTACTCGTTGCTTGTATTGGCACATCGTCATAATATCTGAAATACGTTATTTTATTTATCAGACCGAACTTTTTTGCATAACTTACATTGAAGACGTTGCAAAGTTAAAACAATAATATTCACGTAATGAAAATATATAATATATATATTGCATATTTGACGATATTTGACATCTTCTGGAAAATTTGAATCCTAAGTTTAAAAATAAAGATGACATTCACTCACTGAAACTTAATACAAAAATACCGACATACTTTAGATCGCTGCAAGTAAACTAAATTATATTATTCTAAAAGTTACGAATTATTCAAATTTTAAAAGATTAGGATTCCCTTTACCTGAGAAAGAACATTTTTTAAAGTATATAACGTACGACTGCCTCAAGGTGAGATTCTAAACCCCGACTTCATTTTGCAAAGTAGGCAGTAAAGAACGTCAGGTGTAGGTACCCACCAAAAACAAACATGGAAGGTATAAGGATGTAATCAAGAAGATTGGATGCCTTGCTGTGCCGGTGGAGAAGAAACACAATCACAAGTATGGAACCTTAATTTAATCAGACCCTTACTCATAATAAGAACTACCAATCTTTATAAGTGCAAGGAATATTGGACTACGAGTATAAAAGCCCTTTTCCATTATAAACAAAAAACGAAGACGGCTTCTGGAATTCAATTACGTAGGAACCAAGGTATATATAATGCGGTTGAGCTTACCTTCGAGGGCTTTGTTGCGGGACAGCAGTGCTAGGAGAACTTCGGGATTCGGCGGGCCTTCAGTGGCCAACATTGTTGTCGTGGGTTGGTGTTGGATTTGTGCACACGGGTGAGTTCCTAGGAGCGTGGACATTGTTGTTACACACTAATTTAGTGTTCGTTAAGGAAATTAAATTTTATTATTTATAACAATACACTGATTTTAAAAACAGGTCCAAGTGTTAACACTGATTGTTTACCGCCGTTGTTATGGATACACTGTTGGAGTTTAATTTCGCTAAGTGCAACAGTGATTCAAGTTCTTTCAATAAAAGACGTGTGTCACTGCGTACCAATACCGAACATCAATCTTGATTAGTTACTTTACCATGGAGCTCGACGTCACGTGACACACTAAACCACGCCTCCTTTACCGCCTTTTTCTCTGAAGATGGCGGACGAGTTATCGACGTATGGGCGGTTTCGGGCATGTGCTGTGTCGCTGCTATCATACTTGTGCTCATTGCGTGAATCTCAAACACGCCTGTTTGGTTTGTAGTTTTTAGAGTTTACTATGATTGTTGAATTTTTTTATCTCTTTTCGTGGGTGTCAAGAAATGTACTGGTTTTGTTTATTTTGCTAATAGTACCGGGTACGGTATAACGTTGCAGTCGTGCTCGTATTGGTACTCCCTCAGTTTTCCGTTTCATACAATATAACACAGAAATGACACAATTTTTCATGTTGATGTCAAATAGTTGATTAATTTATATCTTCAACCATCTACCAATTCCATAACTGATATTTTGAACGAGGATTTTTGAAAGAAAAACTATTAATTCCGTGCTTACAGCACATGTTTCATAGACGAAAGATTTGAAGCGTTATACTCAGGAGTGAAAAATATGAAAAGGAGAAAAACAATTTGAATATCATTGTTTTAACTTCAGTTTAAAGTTCAGATTCTTGACGTTCTTTCAGCTTCTTGTTATGAACTTATTAACATCATGAATGTAGCAATGAACTCGAATCATTTATCGTTGCCAGTCATTATAAGATACGAATAGCAATTCGAAAACATACAGATTGCCATTGCGAGTAAAATACTAAGATTTATGTTACATTTTATCATGGTTACATTAAGGGTTTCCCAAAACAAAGTACTTCTATTTATATAATTAAATTTCTCTATCATTTTCCCTAAGTATAAACTGATATCAAGCAAGTAAGTTTAAAAAAATGGTATAATTAAACTCATTATAGATAGGCATAAAAATCAGAACAGTATATTGGTATAATTATACATTCCAAACGAGTAATACAGAATATTTTACTTTTATGAAAACGAATTCTGTTACGACGGAGGATAAGTGGCATGTTCTACTATGAAATATTTCTTCTTCCTGGGATTATAACCACTTACAGAAACACAATATTTCTTCAGGAAGTTATTTCGCCTTTGTTAATTAAAAAGCATCATCAACTGTTATACATAAAATGAGTGAACAAATTTAAGCATTTGTTAATGATTTTTTGGTTTGTATAACTGAAATTTTTTCAATAGTATTCGCGATGGCAGCGCCTCAGAGTCCATCTGTTGGGAATATTTGGAATATTTTGTTTCATAATGTGTTGAAAGTTTTTAACCAATCAGCACACGCGTTCAAATGTAAACAAGGAAATATCCTGCAGCGCCTTTACAGGCAGTTCCCACCGTGAATTATGTACAAGCCTTTCCATTAATGAATGCGAAACTTCTTGAAGAAAGTTGTCTTTCTGTAAGTGGTTAATCCCAAAAAGAAATATTTAATGGAATTGTGTTAAGATTGAATTACAACATTATCAAAAAAAGGAAATTATTATAGCATGATTAAAACCACTGAAGCACAAATGCTTATTTATATTTCTGTTTGATTTTCAACTACATTTCCTCTGTTTCTGAAATATATAATCCAACTTTTACTTTAATTACAATCCTTTCCATGCAATTCCCAAAGTTGAAGTAATTCTCCCTTAACAACTAGACTTTGAAATATCCATCTACAATACTTAATTGGGGAAGTAACAACATTATTTTTGAGTTGAACGGAAACGCACTAAGTCAGTCACAAGGAGCCTCTGATAATTAAGTCCTCTGGGAAAAGACTGACGTACATATCACGAAATAAGGGAACGTACGGGGTATCGCATCGACTTATTCATTCTCAAATCCTTCTAATAAAGGTTCAGCAAGTTGTCAGGCTTCAAAGGGATAAGGTTCAAGTCAAGAAGAACGGGGAAAAAAAGAGGGAATTCGAAGCGGATATATAACATAGAGACGTTGGGTTGCAGGAAGAAGATTGAGCAGTTATTAATTAAGGTTTTTCTTTATTTGTTTTAGCTGCGAGAAGAAAAAGTAACTTTAAATAAACATTGTTCATGTGCGCAATTTTTTTGTTGACATGTTTAGATCACGTTAGTGTCACCAACATCATGCTTCGTTTACGCCCGAAGGTCGCGTTCTTCTAAAATGTGGGTGTTCCTGGTTTCGTTTAATGGTTTGAATGAACTCTGTCTGAACTGGTTTACTGTACAAAGCATAAAACAGTTAGTTCATATTTTGTGCGTGCTACCAGATGCAACGCAATGTGATCTTAATGCACTGTCTTTACGATGCTGCTTCCTGACTGACTGTTGATTAAGAATTTTAAATAAAAAAATTGTCATTCGGGCACATTCTTCACTTTCGGTGTTTCGAAGTGACATTACTGAAAAAAAAAAACCATACTTACAAAGTAAATATGATCTATTTAAAATGTAGCTCTACGATTTGTAAATCTTCATAAAATTTATAGAGATATACCGTTAAACAGTATGTTGTAATGAAATATTGCCATGAGTAAATGTATTTTCCTCCCAGCACTCTATTATGCCTTTTACTTTTTGTGATAACTCGTTGTGTAGTATGAAACTATAACTATATACGAAGATCATTCAAATTATTTTTTTCCGTTTAATTTATTATTAAATATTATCAATATCAATTTCAAATTAACGGAAATTAAAGAATAGAAAAGCTTTAGAAATTAAATATTCAGCATATATTCAGTACATAATGTACATTAGATTTCCATTTTCTGGCCTCCTCTTTTTTCTGGCAGTATAGATAAGTTTATGAACAGTATAATAATAAGGACACCATACATAATTCTGAAAATACTAAACTGATAAAATGTGGAAACACGTAATAACTGCTTAATTTACGATCAATTATCAATATTTAATAATCTGTTTCATGTGTAAGTGAAGAAGGGATTTCCAATATATGCGTTTGAAACTCTACTTTTTTGTCTTCATGCGAAACAAAAATATCCAAATAACTGAATATTTCATGAAGCAAGTAAAAAGCAACTATAGTCTATGTAATTATCATATAGTTTACAACGTTATAGAGAAGATTAGCCACTAATATTTTTAAAGAAATCGCTTGTTCATTAGTTGTCTTGTAATACTGTACTTTATGATATTTAGCACAACTTTTATTGGAATGTGAGAAATGTCTATTCCTTAGCTGTTATACCTCAAAAGAGTGTCCTCCATCTTGAAGTGGAGCAAAAAAGGACAATGTAGGAAGTATTGATTTCCCACTGTCTTTCTCTACCCCTCTACCTCTTGTATATATACATATATACACTCTCTTCTGCTGTTGCTAACTTCTCTTCTTGTAAATTATAACCTAAAAGGAAGAGCTCCATTTTTATGCTTAACCCCCCTTTCCTGGTATAATATACCTCACCTTCTCCTACTGCAGTGGTGGCCAAAACTCCACAATGTTGGTAGTTGTATCATAGACATTCTAATGGTTGTCAGTTGATTTGTTGAAATTGTATTACCCGTTAAAGTTACTATAACAAATATCGTTAAGTTACAATACGAACATTAATTTCTCTCTATCATATAGAAGGAAACTTTTTATATATATAATCTATAATCTTACAAGTATGTCAGAGAGTTACTCGTATACAAGATCCATGTAATATTATAATTATAACAGAAAGAAAAATTATATCTTTCCAAACTTTCTACTTATGATGCTAACGTCTGACTGCATGATGTTAATGTAAGAGTTTAATATACGAGGGCAGATCGAAAAATTCTCAGATATGGAAAATAATGAGCCATAAAATCTTGATTATTTTACTTTTGTTTTGTATAAAACATCTAAGTCCTCATCTACATCTTAAAACAGTTTTCCAATTCTATTTTCCTGCAGAGTCCTAAGTGTTTTGCATCATCATATAAGTATTTATTTCATTAATGGTCTTTTTTTGGTACAAAATTCCTGTTCACTCGAGTTATCCTCTTGTTGAGCAGATATGAAAGTCGCCTCCTCCCCCCGGATGGGGTCTAATATAAACTGCGAATGATGAGGACACCGATCTGCTAGGCGATTGACTGGTAGAATTAGCTGATGTAGAAAACAAATCTGTAGACATAACAGGGTTCAACAAGTGCGGTGGCGCACATGTAGTTTGAGCAGAAGACAAATGAGATAGAAATAATTATTAAAAGTTCTGGGTAATTGCAAAATATATAAAGAACATTTTAAACTTAAATAAACTTATCTTCTTCCTATATCTTCTTATTACATATTTAAATAATTACAATTTAAAAACTCTTTTCCCCTCAAACTGCATGCACTTGCGATCCTGCTGACGGCTTAGCCTTTCTTGTTGAACCCTATTATCTTAGTGAAACTGCTACAAAGCTTTTCTGGAGTAAATGAAGGTTTAAAAAGATGCTTCCCGCCTGATGTCAATGAAGCAATTGATACCCCTTTACGAAAATTTTCCGAACCACAATAAATAAATAAATTAATCAGAAGAACTTAAAGTATTATTTTATGGTTATAGTGAGAATTCAAGAGGAAATATGCAATGAAGATTACAGTGACGACAATATATTATATTATAATCTACGCATGATACACTTCAGATGGTATATCTTAACTGAAATGTATATCAACGAAGAATTCGATCTATTCATCCCGTGTATGGTCACCCCTGTATCACCGTTTATAAGAGGATATGTTGGTAGAAGGACGGCGAAATGATGCTTTAGTTCTACATAGTATTCTACTGCTGGAATATTCAGAATCTGAATGCGGTATGGGAAGATATTAGGGGTAGGCTTGGTTTTAATTTTCCTCATATGGAAAAGGAAGATTCAATAAGTAATATGAGAAATTTTCTATTGGAGAACGACGATTTTCTATTGAAAGGCAGAATTAGCAGATAGAACTTATTGATAATTATCATTTGACGGAAGAAAAGGGTATATATGTCGCTGTATTCATTTTATACTCCAGAGAGAAAATATCAATAAAACGGATAAAAAATTCGACAGGGCTACTGAACATGAGAAACTCTTGAAAGGCCAGTTATTAACGTCCAATTGAGAGAACCTCATAATTGTTTCATCTCGCTCAGAAATTAGACTGGATAATATATTTAATATTTCTCTGAATCATTTTGAAAAATGAAAATACTTTTTTCAATTTCCATTCATGTTTTATATTATTTTCTTCTAGCCCTGAAGAAGAATGACGGTCTTTAATTTTCGTGCTGTGACCTAATAAATTGTTACTTTAAAGGTCAATCTTAAAACAAATGTACAGTACAGCAATGCAACATGTACAACAATTAAATATTAATTTGTAACACCCTATAAGTGGATGTAAAGTTTACTTTGTTTGTATTCCAAGTGAAAACAAAAATGAAAATTAATTTAACTTACGTTAGTAACTGGGAACGATATAAAAATTAACAGACTCTACAATACATATTTTATTACGGTGCCTATTAAATGTATATTGTACCAAATTATCACTTTATGACAATTATTTTGGTAACTAGTTTTTTTCCTCTCTCATGATATTTTTAAAATATTTTACATTTATACTCCAACTTTGCTGTTTTGGCACATGCTCGATGAACAAAAACTTAAAATTTATGGATTTAGGATTAAGTGTTCTTAATAAATATATTACAATAGAATTAAAAAAAAAAATTTTATTTAACCGAAAAAGAACAGAAAAATATTTTAGGAAATACATAATAACCGTATACTGTAATATAAACTTTAAAATAGCATTAATGTGCGATACATGGTACTTAAGATGTTAATATGATTGTAAATACAAAAACCGCTACATTGACTTTTCATCATTCTATCTTTCGAAGACTGTAATACCGTATTCCATCCATACGTCTGTAAGTATACTGTGCATGTCTTTGAGCTTTTGTGCCATAGTAACTGACGGGTCTCTTGGGATTTAGAGAGATAGAAAGATAAAAAAGGGGAAGATGTTCGTGTCTCATGCCAACTATCGATCACAAAAGATATCAGCACGAAAAATTTAGTATTAAATCCCGAAAAATATGGAACAAATGACTTTTTTGTTATTTGTCTTCTGTACGTTCGTGGAGTAAAATACGATTTGTATATAGTACAGAATGTATAACATATAAATAATTTGTTTGTACTGTATATAGTAAAGAGTGAGAATAACGTTTAGTCGTAAGTAAGACAGAAAGCGTTAAGGTAACAATATTACACATGTTTAATGTGTTTTTGTTATAATTAAGTGACGGTTTGCAAATGAGATACGAATTTGAAAGTATACAATTATTCATCAATAGAGATGACATCATTGACCCAAGTGCCTCAATGACCAAATTCACCCGATCAAGTGGCCACAATGGTCTATAACCGGTTGACCATTCCAACACTGTTTATCACTAGAAAGTTGCTTCAGTTACTAAGCTATTATAGTAAGATACGGTTACTTAATGCTTAATAGACAGAAAAATTTATCCAAACATGTTAGCAAATATACTTAAAAAAAATAATGTAATAATATTTCAAAGCTTTTTCTATATCTGTTAAAAAAAAATTAAGTCATTGTGTGGCATTTCTTAGTTTAGTCAGATAAGATTAACGACGATGGGAAATGTCTCATTTCTTAGTTTACACTATAAAATAAACACAGTTTCAGCATTACAGATTAAAACAAGCAGCAAATTATTTCCCCTGGAAAAAATGGAAGCCTTAATTTTGAGCTTTAATATTTTTTGGATGGTATGTTACTATTCATACGAATAAAACCGTAGCAATGTATGGAGCAATAAAAAATTGAATAATAGCAGGAAGCAATAGTAATAATAATAATAAATAATTGGAAATTACAAATGCTGAACTATTTTTACAGGATACTACTATAGCTTGCATTAAGATCCCGAAATTTGTTTCAAATCCGCAAATGGTTTCTGTGAAACTTAGCAAGAATTTGGAATACTTGAA
>JAQIWE010004839.1:0-10418 GCA_034698565.1 Campodea plusiochaeta
ATGTCTATATAAGTTGTTGATTATTAAAGAAAAGGCCTATGTCAAAAGTAAAGTGACTTTATAATCACCCGGTATATTCTGATTTTTTTATGAAGAATAATTAATCTTTTGTTAAACATTCTCATTATTATAAAAAAAACTTGAATTACTTAATTTTCAGGTTCGAGCTACTGTTAGTGAGTTGAGACCTATCACTAAGAAAACAGTGAAACCAAAAACTCCTTCCGTTCCGTAAGTTAATTAATACAGAAACTTAAGATTATATTTAGTGAATGGTTTAAATTATCAGTTCTTCAGTTTTGTTTTCAATGTGATCCTTTGATATTATCATGTTTGTAAATTTTGTATCTTGTTCTTTGAAAATGACTGTTACATAAACGTCGAAATATTACTCGAAGAAAATATTGGTCTTTAATTACTCAATTTTCACAATAACTTTGATCTAAAAAAATAATTTTTAAATAAAGAAAAAAAATTGATACGGTATCATAGAAACGAAATCTGAATTTCGATGCAGTTCCATAATGTTGAACGAGATAAGTGTATATTAGTTCAGTTAATCTGGGAAAGAACTTCATTAACGAAATGTCATTAAAAATATTGCTGGAATTTTTTTGATAAGAACTCGTAGCTATTTCACAGGTTTATAGAGAATTCATAGTCATTTCACAGGTTTTATGGTATCACAAATAAATACATTTGAAAGTACTTAAATTTCAACTTTAATGTAAAACCATTTTCAACTGAATGTAAAACCGTTTTCAAACAATCATCACTACATTTTATTTTCTTAAAGCCAATTTTTCAATGTAAATCTATTTCCAATAAATCACTTAGAAGTTATCGGACTGTACATCGGTGCTCGAGGCACCATTACGAAGTTCCTTATGGAGAAATTTATAAAAAAAAATATTCCATTTGCAAAAGAAATTTGTCCAGGAAAATGCTATAAGCGTGCTGAAAGACTCCATCCACATTCTGCACAACCATATAATAAAAGATATATATTATTTTTAAATTTTCTAATTAATTTGATATTGTTATTCTGCGGCACTCTATTTACTGCATGTAAACAGAGTATGTAAATAAACATATATTCCCCCTTATTCAGTTTGAAAATAGCTTTACCTCAAAGTTGTAAATTTACGTACCTTTAAATATATTTATATCCAGAGAACAAACCCTATACTATATGAAATGAAATGAATTTTATTAAACTTCAGAATTTACAGTAAAAGTACCTGTAGTATAAAAACCGTATTGTTATATAATAAGTCCAAAATAGTAAATATTTAACAGTTTCATACAAATTTCGAAATTACCTAAATATCCATTTCTATTTCAGTGATCTAAAGAAAGAGGATCGTTTAGACATGAAAGAATTTCGTTATGAGAATATGTATTGTCCACATGTATTAGTTTCAAAGTGGAATGAAGAACGTCGTAGAGTATGTGGTACTCCATGTGAAATGTCTTCACACGATGATCAGTATTGTTACTATAAAAGAGTACCAAATCCACAATTCTCAGTTTTCGAATTTTCAAGATGCCAAAACAAGGTATGCGTTGTTAACGAAGAAATCGTGGAAGCCCATAGCCTGAGATTGTTGATAATTCATATTCGAGAAGGCTCTATACTCAGACAGTAATAGTAAACGTTTGAAAATGAGTTTACAATAAACTTGAAAATTTACGGAATAATTCTGTATTGCTGTCTGAGTATAGAGCCTTCTTGAATATGAGTAATTCACTAGGCAAAATATATTAGTAATCTTTTGATTAAAAGTAAATTAATCTTCAAATCCATGCACGTAACTGTAATAAATTATTTCCACAAGTTATATGTAATATGTGAACTATTATTTCAGACGGTACTGGGCGATGGATCTTTTGAACTTCAACTCCTTGAAGTTCAAAATCCTTCAGGCAGATTAGAAGACGGCAGATGCTGTGGAATGCATTCATCAAAGAATAATTCCAGATTACCACACGTAAGTAAACACTTGTGATGTAAGTAACTTCAAATTTGTTTACGAATTGAACAGTGTTTTAGCAGTGTTTATTAAATTGACATTTGTATAGTATTATGATTTCCAGCTATTGAATGGATAAGTCAGATCAGGCTGAATCAGTTCAGTGTTCTGAATGATAGGTAGAAAAATCATAAATATTTTTAACATCTCACTGGCTATATTACTTTGGTCAACTTCAAACACAGTTTGTTATTATATTTTAAAATACTCTTTATGAAATGGCACCTTGCTGCAGTACCAAATTTGGTATAAACACTTGGATAATTATATCTATACCTTATACAAAATCTTACGGACCTAAACCGTTTAACCCCTCAAGGGTGTTTCTGACATTCCAACAATTGATAATCCTTTTTGTCTTATTTGTTTTCTTCAACCAATGTGAATTGTATAGAAAGTACAAAATTTGAACCACCCAAACAAGTGGTTAACAAAGGGATTACCCGTTAAAGTAGTTTGAAGACATAATCAGTTTGGGTTCGTAAGATGTTGGAAGCACTATAACCTAACCTGAACCTTGTTTTGACCCTATATACTGCTATACAGGACAAAAAGTCCCAGTTTTTCTAATTACGTTGTGATGAACTTGCTCCTGTCCTGACTGAACTTGACATCTCTTTCAGTGTCCATTACCGTGTCGAACAATTCTTCGAGTGTGCCTAAAAGAATACCAAAACAACGTAAGTGCAGAAGGTTCATGTACTTATGGAAACGCTACCAGTGAGATATTAGGAGATAATTCATTTGTTCTTCCAAAACCTGAAGATTATGCAGTTTCACTACCATTCTCATTCAGTTGGACGGTAAGAAAGAAGTTTTTATAGTCATTTAAAAAAAAAAATTCAGAATATTTTTCGATAAAAATGTTTTTTTTTGTTTCTGCATGTAAAGCTGTAGAACTAAAGAGAATGATGCATGATTTCAAATCAGTGAGTTATTCATAATTAATACTGTGCCAAAGGAGAGCAATGTGTCAGCAACAATAGCAATATTATTTCCCTACTTTTAGAAAAGATTCAGAAACTACGGTATACATATTTCAGTTCTCATACTGATGTATTATATGTCTTCATTTATATCGTGTTGAAAACAACTCTGTTCAGCAAATTCGTCGCATAAATTCAGATGCTTTTCTTTTTATAAATTATATACATCAACATGAAATTCCTGTAGAGAAAACAAAATTTGATTATTTGCAACATAATAATTATAGTTACACAACTGAATCTCTCAGATATCATGAAAAATTTATTAAATTGTCACGACGAGCTCTCCGATCCTACATAGAATCGATACTGATATTTAGTGACATCTCAAATTAAATTTCCCTCAGGTGAAAATTTTCCATCTCGTTGGAATTTAACTATACTCTTATCGTACAGTTGAATTTTGTTGAAAGTTCTCATAATATAGAACAACAAAATTAAGATCAAATTACGCCCTGATGATTGCTATTAGCCGATATATTTATCCAGTGAAACTGAATTAACCTAAGCAGACGATATTGAATTATACGTGTCTATAGTATTACACAACTCATGAAGCATTTCTACAATTTTTGTAGTTGTTGTGTGTAGGTGTTTTATTGTCGTATTATTCATAACGATGATCACCTCAAAACGAGTTTTTGGAAGTCATCCGCATACAATTCCCATTTGCTTTCCATTTTATTCTCTTGTTACTTGTTTTCAGTAACAGATAGCAAACATTTAATAGAAAAATTGTACTTGCCGTAGAAGTTCCCTGATTAATGTACTTGATGCTGGAGAATTGTTTATTACTTTATGTGTTGTTGAAGGTGTGGGCTATATGAATTGTGAGAAGACTATGTGATTTTTTATGCTGTAATTTAAAAGTAATTCTAATAGTTTTGTGTTTTCAGTTATGTTGATATTTTATGTCAAAACAGAACGAAATGAATGGTAATGCTTCCAGGCTGTGTAAATATCTTATATTATTTTGAGAAAACATCTACTGATTTTATGAGATAATTAAAATTTTAAATATTAAGACTATTGTCAATTTGGCACTAACGAAACTCGGACGGTTTCAGTAATAATTTAGTAATCAGAATCAAAGAGGAAGTTGATATAGATAAATTATACGATTTCTTTTTAACAAGCTACTGATGGTGTAAGCTGAAAGTTAATTTCGTGATGGAAAAACAAATACTCGAATATTTAAAAGTTTAAAAGTACCGAATTTAAAATGAATCAACTTATTGATATACTTTTCTATTCAATTATTCTTTTTAGAAATTCCGTCTCCATGAAATGATGTTAAATCATTGTTCCATGCAACTTTGTTCGTGATATTTTCTAGTAAACAAGGATGAAAACGTACTATTATCTCTAATAAAATAAAGGGGAAATGGAAAAAACTAAGTAAACGTATGATTTAATGTCCTAAATGGTTAAAGTGGGTCTCTGTAAATAATTATACGATTTGTATACGAACTTTACCGAACGTGGATCATGCAAAACGTCCGTGGGCTACTTATGTCCACCAAACTCTTCAAAATAAAATTAAGCGCTACTTCTGTCCAAACCCTTCAAAAATGAATATGAAAATTTGGCAACGAATTATCTTATAACAACCTGCATACCACGTACGGAAATTAACACTTTTTCCGAGAAATATGATTTCTTCAAGCTTGCTTATACAGAATAACTTTTTTTCCTAATACTTGTAAGACTGGAATATTTGAATCGTGGAAGTATTAATATTAATTTATAAGAACGAATAACATTTCCGATTTCGGAGTTGCTTATCTTACCAAACAAACAATTATTGATTTGATATTATCGATACAGTCAAATCCTTTTCGGGTACATTTTCAATGCTCAATTTTCAATAAAGATAGAATTAATGTACATTTTCATATTTTAATCCATCTACTTCATCATAAATTTCCATAATGTTTGACCATTATTAAATCTCAACCTTTTAAATGACAAGAGGACGTTTCAAGATGTATTTACACGTCCTCAGCAGAGATGAACTTGCTCTTTTGTTGATATTATTTAGAATGACATTGGAAATATTGAAGTACTATGCATTGTATGAATTTTGAATGTACTGAAAAATATCTAATATATCGAATCACATTAAAATCCATTTATGACAGTACTTGAAGGACGCGTATTGGGTTCGATTCCCACAAGAGGTGAATTTTTTTCTTGTGCTTACTTATTATTGTAATGTAAAGTACAGTCAGTAAATTCGTTTAATTTATATGAAATGTTTATTAATATCTTTATACTATATTAAATAATAATCAGTTATCATAACAAACGAAAACAATAAAATTAATTTAAATTGCGATAAAGGAATCCTATCACTCAGCGAAACTGCTCTTACTGACATGTACTTGTCTCCATAGATCCGGTAGGCAAACAACTCCGACATATAGCTTCTTGGTATCAAGTATAATTTTATTCTGACATACTAATTTCAAAGCACCGTTAACCATAAGAGCTTCTCAACTTTTCATAAACAGTGTCAGAAAAACTACCATCATCATACAATGGACCTCATAATACAAAACATCTTAAAAACACACAATTTCATTTTTCCCTCATCTAATGAAAAGAAACTGTATAGAACACAGGAGACCCCCATTGCGTCAGATGACTTTCATTAATTTTTTTGATTTTCAACAAAAAGTGTAGCATTGGAGATCCTAATCCAACATCATGTTCTCTTTTTTTTTTCTCTCCCGAAGAAGAAACAAAAACTGTCAATCACCACTACAATTATCCATTATTTTGTAATATAAATAAGCCGAGAATGACGAAGATCCAAAAGAAAATTATTGCCTTTCTACGTTCTACCTTCGGTTAGAAATTGCAACGTGAGTGTTTGAACGATTTTTTCTACCTCACTTTCTTTTCGAATTCAAATTATTGGGTGGACCCTCTAGGGGAACTCCTATATTTCTTAGCATCGGAAGGTTGGTACAAGGTAAAAGAATGGAAAAAATATTTTCATTAATATTTTCGGCGGTTTTAAAAATATTTTAAATGGTTCAAAACAAATGCCTTCGAGTGAAATGTTCTTTTTTAAGAAAAGTATGATTCTAGGATTAGATTTTCCTTTTTTTGGTATATTTTTATACGCATAATAATAGTTCTGGATTTATAAAGAAAGGAGAAAATAATGGAATTAATTAAAATGACTATTTTTCATAATAATTAATAAATTCTGTTCAAAACATCACTCAGGGTAATTAACATACCACTCCCGTTTTTAACCTGTTGACATGTTTTTACAGTAGCTCTCCGTTTCACTTCAGTGGTGACTATAGTACATTATTAATAACATTTTATAATAATGTAATTATAAAATAATTTGCCAAGATGATCACAAAAAATACTAAATCCAAAACAGACACGATTCATTTACTTGTGCCATTGTTTTCCGGGCGTTGTTCAAATTAATCTGACAAATCAGTGAAAACACATGGTCGTTATAAATGTGACATTAAATTTCACAACTTCGAAAACATTTAATTAATAAATTTAATTGTGTGAACTTGAAAGAGTATGATTCCCGTTCATTTTGAATTTTTACTAACGAACTATTAAACCCACCTTGTTCGGTAGTTCATGTCAGAACCTGGACATTCTTTACAAGTCGCAGTTTTTTACGTGCAAAAGTACGCGTTTTATTGTTGAGGTTACGCCCTCTTTTATGAAGAATCCTGTGGATCACTTTATAATTACTCTTTAGATTATGGTTCAAACATGCTGTGTTATCCTTTACTACATGAAAAGTAAGCAACTGAGATTTCAAATTCTCACTTGGGTTTTTCTTTCATCAGGAAGTAAAAACGAAATTAACGGAGAAAAATTACGGTTTTGCAAAGATTCGTTTTATACCGAGAAATAATGAAAATGCAGTCGGATTGTGTTTCAAAAATAATGATGTAGATTTTTATATTCCCAGATTATTTATGATTTCAACCCATTTGGTCCAAATTATTTTCCTCTGAAATATTTACTCTTCTTTAACATTGAATTTCTTTGAAATCATTTTCAACAGTATATTTTAAAATCTCGCTCGTCATAATTTTGTGCAATCTGCAATGTTTATTAAAATGGTAAAATATACTAGTTCTTTTAATACGACTGCATGGTCTAGATAAGTGAGAGTTATTAATAGCAGCTATTCTTTGAACAGTATAAGTGTAAAAGAAAATTCAAGAAATCTTATAGGGATTTAAAAAATATAACGCTTTTTAATGTAATTCTTCTTGGAATATTTCTTCACTTCGCTTGCCCAACATTCGTTCTGTATAAAACTTTAAAATGTATCGAAAAAACAGTTAAGTTTAACAAGTTTATGAGAAATTGATAATAATGTAATTAAACTTACCACACACAGAGGCAAAAGAAAGTCGATTAATAAACTAATAATGAATATTATATAAAACTATCATAATATTCATAAATTACTTTCCTACTATTAAAACGTGTTTAATGCATAACGGTTCAAATTTCGAAAATTCTTTTTCCTCCCAAAACTACCTCAATATCCAACTCCCAACTACTATACAAATTAACCACTTTCTGTAAACGAATTCTTAAGAAAAGCTCATATAATTACAGCAGAACTAATGTACAGCTTAACATTTATGTATCATCCATTATTCAAACATCATATCCCCGTTAATTACTCCGATCTCTGAAAGAAGCAACAAGGCCATAACTGGATTTGGGCTCTCCACAGTAAACGCTTTCCCACTGAGAAATTCATTCTTGCAATCTATAAATTTCTGAGAATTCAACCACATTTCAAAATCAGAAGCACTTCGTATTCATTAAGGTTACTGACGAATAATATATATACTCTGTAATCTTAAAAAGGAGGAGGATTTTTTTTTATTTAGGCTATGTTTTCTTTCCTTTTCTACACATCCTTGCCCCGATCTAGCTGGTAAGTGGCATGCATACACTGGCTACCATGCAGGCCACACAAGTACCCCTCCTCTCTCTCTCTCTTTGACCCCCCTCTCTACCCCTCCCTTGTACCACCCATCATCAGGGGCGAGTTTTAATCAAATAGGGGTGCTTATGGTGCTTTAAAAGGACACCGTACACTTTTGAGGAGATGTTTTTTTTTTATCCGTGGAGTAATGCGAAAGATTGGATTATTTGTATTTTTTTCATTCGAATTTTTCGGATTTGTTCACTTTTGAATCAAAGACGAAGATTTTCGTCTTTGTTTTTGAAACCTGATTTGATCGAATAATCTCATAAACAGTATAATTCTGTGTTTTCTCATTTCAAATTCTGGTAATAT
The DNA here is from genome assembly GCA_034698565.1 of Campodea plusiochaeta. Classification (NCBI taxonomy): domain Eukaryota; kingdom Metazoa; phylum Arthropoda; class Diplura; order Rhabdura; family Campodeidae; genus Campodea; species Campodea plusiochaeta. The sequence continues at coordinate 8,337 of JAQIWE010004839.1, forward strand.
TCTCATTATTGGATTAGTTAGTGTTATTTAAAATGTTGTGCTCTATATGAGTATCGTGTTGCTTTTATATAACATCTTCAGTAGTTGTTTCGTCATCATTTATCATTCAGCAAATATTACTAACCACCCTTTTTTGTATTCTGTAGCTAAATGGCGATCCCCAAAAATTATTAAAAGTTACAAGTTTGTAAAAAAATATACCCAGCATAAGCAAATTGTAATCAATATTAAAATTTTTCATCCCAGTTATTTTGAACTGAGATTGTGACCACAACTTGAAGGAACTCTCTTATACCCCCCCCCCCCCACTCCGTAATCATATAAGTACCAATTTATAAATTTCACTTCTAATTATGGGACAAATGTGAATTTCTGTTTAGAAGATTATTCCTATAGCCTACTAAGTCATTGATCTTGATCCATTGTGAATTGGGTTCATACAGCACTTCCAGAATGCTACAATTGATTTCCAGTCGTATCCTCGCGGTTTCTGCAACCCAAGGGTCAGACAAGTACAGATCGTGCTTACCAGTATAGTAATTCCAATTAAAACGTCCAGAATTTATTGTACCTTTATGTAAGATTCCTAACATATAAATATAATGAGCTGATGTTATTGATTTGAAATCCTCAAAAAATTGTTGAAAAGGTTCTTTAAATTTAATTCTAGATTTGTCAACCTTCTTGTTATTCTTATTTTCAGACATCGAAGTTTCTTTCTTAATAAATTACTTTTTTTTATCTATTGAGTGATAAAACTCTTCAAATCAATGATTTTTTTTTTAATTTCTCTAAATCAACTTATCACTACAAAGAACCTCCAAAATCTCCCAATATTCCTACAAAAAGTCTACTTCTCCGAGACGATACTTTTCAAGAACAAACCAATCTTCCATCATCACAGAAACCTTTTTAAAAAGAAAGAGATGCTATATTTTGATATAAAATTGACTTCTAACCCCCAATTAAACCATTCCTTCCGATGCCAGTATAATACCTCTCCCCCTCCCAGCAATCTCCCTCGTGCACCTGTATGAAGCAAAAGGTAGTGAGGGAGGGGGGGGGGCAGAAGAGGTAGACAAAATAAGGAGGGGGGTTAGAGAACTATACCTAACAGCATTCCACTGCCCTTGGATGATGATGGAGTTTTTCCTTTAAGAGACGAAAAAACTTCGTGAAGATGTTTATAATGATTCACATCTTCAAAAGGATAAAAAAAACATATAACACCTATATAGTTTTCGAGTTGAAGAAAGAATGTTTCTTTTTTTAATTTCTTCACAAAACTAATGAGCGCTTGCTTAAATTATTATTGTAAATGTCGGCTTCCAACCTGTCAAGAAAATATTTGGAATGAATACGTAAACTTACGCGGTCGGTAAAAAATGGTTCTGGTTGTTTATTTGGTTTGGAATAATTCCATACATAAAGTGGTAGTGACAATTAGATTCAGAAAATGAAATTCATGTTTTCGAATACTAATAACTCCCGGAACTGGTGATATAGGGTGAATATTTACATTGGAACAAATCAGAACAGGGTGTTTCAGAGTATGTGTTGTTTGGAAACTTATTAATCTCAGGTAGAATAGGTCGTTTTTATATAGATGACTCATTATCAATTTTTTGTTTTAACTCAATCTAAAGAGAAATGATTCAAATGAACGTGTTCTTTTCACTGTAAAGAAAGGAAATGACTTTAACCCATACTTTACAAGAATAAATTTCTATTCTTTCACTTGAATTATTCATTTGATTTCCGGATGTATATATCAGGTGTTCGAAGTACCCTCCTGATATAATTCCGAAAATGTATTATTTTATTAGCCACCCTGTACTTCTTTGTATTATTTTAATTCATCATATAAAGCACCTTACATTCCAATACATTTTATTTTATGTATTTATTCCAAACAGCAATCCTTCCATCTTCAAACAAATGTCGAAAGGCAAAGAATTTCTGTGAGCCAAACGTGTCAGTCCATTAATGCTCGGAGACATTTGCATTTCCAGGGTTAATTTTATTATTTCTACACCCCCCCCCCCTCCTCCTCCCTCCCTCTTTTCCTCCTTGTCTTCGACG
>JAQIWE010004840.1:0-10416 GCA_034698565.1 Campodea plusiochaeta
GTGCTGCCATCTGAAGAGTGGAGTAGAGTATTATCCGCATTAGCCTCACTTCCAAAACCCTTATTTCCGCGCTTTGAGGTAACCCTTTAAATGAAAACTATATACGTTTCTTTACATTGAATACACCTATAAACTTACAACAACATATAAGGCTAGAATAGCCCCGGCAGCTGGGTGCTCAGTGGCGGATGGAAGAGCATCGGTGAGCCTGACACCCCATTTCTTTTCAACTCCCGCACTGACGCTGCCATTGAAATTATTAGTATTAACAAGTGGTTCAGTGTACGACGAAACATTAATGCCCTCGTCCTTCTCAGATAGTCTTAGGTATTGGGGTCCCCAGGGCCAGCCCTCGGGAGACCCTGGGAAGGTCGACATTGTTCAGGGGCGTAGTGGAAGCCGTTTTGGAGGGAGAGAATCTGTGAAAGAAAGAAAACGCTTTGTTATTAAATTAATAGACATCAAATTTAAAATCACATTGAAATTCTGGGTAAAATTACTGAAAATGACTGATAATCGTCTACCAAAACTGTGCTACAAAAACTTGCTGCAATTACATAAAAAACGCTACAATTTTCAAACAGATTTCTGTGTAAAATATAACTGGGTGTCCCAAGTATTTTAAATCTTTAAAACTAGTGAGTACATGTATGTTTGGGGCATTCAAGATGCCACATTAGCAAGAGAAAATTTATTCTCAATAGTTACCAGCTACATTGATAATATATGCAAGCAGATGTTAATAAAATGTGCAGTACAACATATCTATAATAATTATTATCAATATCTCCACACAGATTATTAATCAAACTGAGGCTGGCCGGCCAAATGATGATTTTAGACAACTAATTATCTTACACCTGTGTGTGTGTTTAGAGATATACAGTAATATTCCAAACCTTTCTTAATATTTCTCTATATCACGCTACAAAAATAAAGCTTAAAATCGAGAAGACGGCTCTATTTTCCAAAATTGTCTTTCTAACAAAATATTCTTCTCTGTTGAAAATAAACTTTCCTGACGTTTAAAAACCCACTTTCCATGAAAACACTTTTCCGACCGCAGCAGCGAGCAGCTATTACAATGACGCACAATTGAATTAAAAATGGCGTAAAACATATTACCATCACAAAAACGTTCCTATAAATCAAATTATTCCTATACGAAGTCCTCTCGCTTTATTAGTATGTTTACTTTTCATTATTGTATTTTATTTTTCCATCATTTTAATATTTTTAACTCCTTTTTCATGAGAGAGTAATAAATAAAATTTGATTTATAGTCTTTTCTTCTTGCTTTTTCGTGGAAGTTCCGGTATACCATAACCATATGGGAAGTGCAAATTCCAGTTTTTTCGGAGCACAACGAAAATTGAATTTTCTTGCATACCAGCATGTATTCATTATTACGTTGAGTCAAAAATCTTGAGTTATTTATATTCGGGCAATAGATTATTATTAAGGAATAATCTTATATAATGTTGGAGGTAGTGAAAATTTGTAATATTCTGGTTGGCGTTATAACCAAATTATGTGCGATTTTTTTTTAATGGTAACTTTTTATTTTAAAATATAGATAGGGTTATTAATGTGCAACGCTAAACTTGAGAAAGTGCTTTTCATTATTTTTAAAGGCAATCGATCATCAGTAAATTTTTAAGGAAACATATGCTTTAAAGCTGATTACTGATGTAACTTTCTGTAATTGACTTAAAGACGGTATGTTCCTTATTAAACCTGTAATATTTTTCAGCATGACGTCCCATTTTCCAACACACAAGTCTCGTTTCACTTTATTTGTTCTCTATTGTAGTTGACTCTCAAGGTCAAGGGACCATTAATCTGTGTTGGAAATCGAGACTTCCCACAGAAAAATCATGGATCTTTAAGAAAATATACGGAGTACAAAGTGATGAAAATATGTAAATTTAAAGGGTTACCCGCAGATAATGAATTTCCGGTTTTCTGTGATTTTCTTGTAAGAATTTATGAAAAACGTTTGACATTTTTTGACCCAACGGAACAAGAGATATATCTGTTTATATACTCGATAAATTTTCCACAAGGTAGCACAAATCTACATTTTTAATTTCGCTGCCTTAGGAAAATATGCAAATTTTTCGATGAAAAACACATATCTATTAAGTAGCAACAAAAGTGACTTAAAAATAATACAAATTAATCATTTTATTCATATATCAGCAGTTGTCTTGTTTTGGGCCACGTTTGCTTCGCTACCTTACAGCTTACTTTCTTGCATTTTTAAATGTGAATATCTCCACAACCAGTGATTTTTGGGAGGTAAGAAAAATAATATGAGTTATTTATATCAAGAAGACTACTATTATGTTATAATATCAGAAAGTCAATTTAGCTGCAGGTAATCCTTTAATAGGAACTCGTGTCCACTAAAATATATCATGGACATTAAATATTCGTCAGAAAGAAAGGTAAATTTTGTTGCCGTTACTAAAATTCAGATTAATGTTAGATTCGCTGTAATTGTGAGGGGAATTGCGAATTTTTAATTTTGTGAGATTCGTTTGATATAGCACATTAATCTTGAGCAGTCAGTCGCAGTTTATTAAACATATAATACTAATAGTGTCATTAAATTAATTAAATGCCATTTCTCAGTATTGTAATATATGACTATTATTATTATTGAACAGTATAATTATGGAAGCCATTAAAATATTATTTACATAATATTATGTATTTAAATATTCTTTTCATTATTATTATTCCTCTTCTTACTTTCAGAGGATTCCCATTTTTACTACTTCACGAGAGGGTTTCCCGTGGTAATTTGCGAATGTGAACAACAATTCGTCTGCTCAGGCGAAAATATAATATAAAATAACACACAAGCATTAATATAAGATTTCTTGGGTGGGTCAACTTCAATGTCGTCTATGCATCATTAAAGAAAATAATGGTAAAAAGATAATAGCGGAAAAAAAACTTAACAAAAATGTAACTGAACTTTTTTGTTGTTGAGAAATGCCCCTGAGTGTATATAAAACCTATACGCTTCAATTGCTGTGCATGCTGCATCATCACAGGGGTTCATTGATCTAAACGCATGAAAGAAAACATAGTACGTATGGAAAAGTAGTATCAATACTTTTAAAATAGTTAACATTAAAAATTATTTGGTCATATATTGTAATTTTGTCATAATGAAAAGAGCATACAGTATCTAACTGGAAGTGTAGAATACATATTTTATTTCTCATTAAGTTTCATGTTTCAAGCAACCCTTTGTGTTGTTTGTAACAGTATATCTCTTGCTCACAGATATACAGTTTAACAATTCAGTTATACAGTATTGTTCTCTAACAAAATAGTTGATGCTTTTGGAAAGTTAGTTGTTAACCAAAGTGGAATATTTGTAAAGTTATTATACAAGTAGTATAGGAAGACTTTAAAAGGTATTACGATAAATTACATTTTTACGATAAATGATTCTATCAGAATGAATTTCACCTCAAATATTTTATGTAGTGAATAATACTGTACGCACCTTTGTTCTTTTAGTTCTTTGTTTTCAGACTTCTTTTGTTAGTGATTAAAGACAACTGGAAAATGATATGGCGTATTGTTTTGCATTATGAAAAGTCAAAGTTTCTAACATTCCTGTAAAATACTTTGAATTTTCTCTATTATTACAGGGGGGGTCCATAAAAAAGGAACCCTTTTATAGAACCCCATATTTTTTTAAATAATAAAGATAAAAAGTGGATTCAAAAAGCATAATTATGATTCATGATAATCACTGCCGTATTCGGGTCACTATGGCCTTACAATGAAAATGAAACCTCATGACCGATGCAAGTGGTAAATGAAAAAAATTATATCTTATGTAAAACAACACGAAAAAGGAAGAAAGTGTTTTTAATTATTATTAGAGGATGTAAAAAAGTAACTGATTTATGCTGTAGTTTATCAATAATGATAAAAAATATTTTTTTATTGCTGCTTTAGAAGAAAATACCGATTTTTCCAGAAGTATTGTTATAGAAACTTTCATTCACGTAAAACTTTATGCGGAAGGCTCTAACGGCCGTAATATGGCATTGTTTATCATAAAATTATACATTTTTGGAACGAGAACAAGATTCTGTTTCAAATAGTTTTTATTTCGTCTTTCCAGTGTCATTACTTCGGAAAATATCTCGTTCGAAAAACAGGGGTCTCATTTTTTTGTATTATTTGTGTTATAAGTGAAATTACTTGTTATGAAGCTTTACAAAATAATATTAGTGTTATAACACGTAACAGTCAAAGTATATTGATTCAATTAAAACTTTTTAATATTGCATGTATTAAACAATTTCTACATTACATATTTACTTCCAATTGCTCTTATAAAATTATGACTCGACACTCGATTATGTAACTTTTCGAAGAGCCCTCCACCTAAAATTAAACTCATTTGTCAAAATGGAAAATTATTTCCCAGAATTTTTATTCACTACAAAAATCAAAAGTTTTGATATAATTAATACTGCCACAACTATTTAACATTTTTTCTGAAATTGCACTATAAAACGATGTTGGTACACATTGATCTAATTAAAAACTCGTATTAAAATCATTCTACATAATCCTGATTAAAGATGAAACTTACCTCCCCTAACATACCGACAGAAAAACCAAATTTTCTTTTTATTCATTCTAAGAAGACTAAAATTCAGTATAGAGTACACTTTCTCCAAGAAGGATGAAAAAAAGGTTGAGCGTTCCTTTCCAAATTGCAACATACTGAAAGAAGTCTTCACGAAAGAGCAGCATGGAAAGAGGAAACCTGGAGAAGAGCTCGTTCTTACGAAGAGGAAATTTTACGACGCAACAGTTGAAAGAGATTTTCATTTTCTTGCTAGAATTATTGGTTCCCCAGAGATATTTGCTCGCTTTTATGAATTTGGCAAAATGGATACGTTCGCAGCATTATTGATTAAGTTTCATTCCTATATCTACCAATATCATTCACCACAAATCTCAAATATCTTGCCATTTCCAAGAACATCATCTGCACATGAAGTTTTAGAGGTTATTCATATTCTTACCAATGGATATATGGAAATTGAGTGTTGCTGTAGTAAACTATCTCCTTTAATAGTTTGTTTTCTATTACAATACAAAATTATAAAGGTACTGAGATAATACGTTAATGTATCAACTTTACTGTACTTTTTCGTTTTATTTGTATAAATCTTTAGAGCTTTGATACATGATATTTAGAAGTCATAGATTTATACCAGTCATTCTTACAATATATTATTTTAATAAGATTAGTGTATGTACGTTGTGAATATTTTGTTAAGTTTCGTTAAATATTTATACATGTAGAACTCATGTTGATTATTATGTAATGGAAACATCTAATATAAAATATCCTTTTCGGACCTTGTGCTGCTGGTACTTGCTGGCGACAACGGGAAAATAAATAATAACAGATTGAGCGCTCATTGTTTCTATAAACAAGCTGTCCAAATAATATACGAATTACAATTATAACAAATAAACAGAGTGAAAATAAGATTGAAGATAACTTTGACTCCACCTTTGAATTCATCAGATTCTTGGCATTTCCTATTCCTCAAATTGACTTTTCTTGTCCTTTCTTGTGTACATATAATAATGCTGCTACCTCCAACCTTTAAAGTGCTCCTCAATCTCTTGTATTTGTGGTACATATATGATTGTAGTATAACCCATCATAAGGTATGGAGTGGTGGAAGTTGCGTATAGTGTTTATATGCATGTTCCTAAAAGAGGAAGTTTGCTCAACCTTTTACTCCACTTTCCGGTAGCGTTTTAATGTAAAGTGCTACTGCTGTGCTCAATGCGCTTTGTATCTTGAAAGCTAAAATAAGCTATCCTATACTGTTGGTACATTGAAAAGTCAAGGCTGCTTTACTTGTACAAAAGCTTGCTGATATGCTGGTTGTGTAATAGGAACATGAAAACAAGAGGAAGGTTTTAAATCGTGCTCTGATTTTTTTTTTGTATATATGGGGAAATAAAAGTGAGATGTTTCTCATTTTGAATATTGAACGTTACGTATCGTCTCAGATTAATATTTCTGTTTCTTTCCAAGCAGCTTTCATAAACGTTAGTTTTTTTTTGGTAATTGGTATTACGAAAATTGTTTTTGCAGAGATGTATCACCCGAAACGGAAGTTACATATTATAATTTATCAGACTATAATATATGAGTGCATGGTCAGGGGTTTATATTATACAACGCATTTAAGTTGAATTTTTAACAGTCACTATAGAGATGAGCTATATTTTAAATTTTTATTCTGTCCTTTCCTATAACTCCTAACGCAAGAAAACAGTCTGAAAGCATTGAGCATGTAAAATAATATGCAATTGCTATATTTTAATATAAAATAAAGTGTATTAAGTCGATTCACTATATGTAACGGAACATTTTATTGTACCTAAATTAGGTAGTGTTCTGAAAAATTCTTGTAAAACTTTCTTACCTTCTTTTTCTGTTCCTTATCAACCAAACTCCCAAAGGGATTAGAAAGGTGAAATTTATGTTTCGTTTCATCCGGTATTTTGGGGAAATATTGTACATAAAAATACTACAAAATTTGTTGAGTTATTTAAGGGAGTCTTTCAGAATAAAACTTCATCCATATGTTAAAATTTCATTTTATTTAAGTTAAACTTATTTGAACTTAAAACGATGATCCTCTCATTTTGATAATAAAAATAATAAAGAAAAAAATCAGATTGGTTCACATATTTTACATTGATTGATATTTACAAGATTTTTTTTACTCTCTATAGCTGTGTTGCTATTCCACTTTCTCCAAAGTGAACAATTATGCCGGAACAGAGACGGAAGTTTCAATTTCAGTGAAGCGAGAAAATCATGGATATTCATCATCAACCAAGGTGATGGTTGATGATGAAGGCGTAGGGTTTACCTTGATGATGTAATCATTTCATAATTTTCAAAAAATGTTTTTGAAATATATAAAACCCATTTATCAAAAATAGCTGTTAAAACTCAAAAAGAAATGCAAAAGAAAAAGGTTCCTGCTCATGTCGTGTACTTTCAGTGGATTTTTGAAAATGAAGATTTTTAATATGTCGCTGAAAAAAAGGTGGGTGACAAATGATGATGCAATACCGATTAGGGGGAGGAGGGTCTGCAGTGATGATGCTTGATGATGAGTGGGGAGGAGGGGGTAAAAATAAGTCATTTTTTGATGATGTAGTAAATGGATGAGACCGAAATAGCAGATTTATAAATGATTTTGCAAGTTTCTAACGAAAATGACATATTTTGAAATATTTTTTACTTACATTTCATATGTTATTTTATGAAATAAAAGTCTTTTGAAACCTTTTGAAAGTGAAAATGAAGAAAAACCAAGGACTAAGATGAAAAAGACGGATTATGAAGGATGATACAGGGAAATATTTCTAAATTGACTCAGCGCGGATATTCGTATAACGTAATTATATTACTGTTGGTTTGTAAAAAAAAAAAATCACATTTATTTGGTAAATAAAATCAATTTAACCTTTTTTTTAGCTTGAGAGATTTCTGTAACGAAAATCTGTTAATTTGGAAGATTATTTATTTCTTTTTCGTGAAGCTTCGAACCTCAATGCGTCTTTTTGTTTCCTGAAATTCTCCAAAAAGTAGGCTACAACAAGAAACTAATTATTTCCCCTGGAAAAATCAAAAATGACTGCCAAAGCCTTAATTTCGAGTTCCGTTTTCAATTTCTTTTTATGGACCTGACCAATTTTTTTTTAAGTTTGAAAATTCCATACGAGGAACTTTTTCATAAGGTGTACTGTATGAAGATTCTGAAATTCGTCAAGTGAAGGGGTTGGTATTAGAAAAATAAAGATTCTAATACCAGACTTAGGTACAGTATATTTTGAATTCCAATACCAAAAATATATGAATTCCGATTCCAATTCCAATATATTCATATTTTGAAAAAAATTCTAATACCAGGTATAACTATTTTCGAATTCCGATTCCAATACCATTTTTTAAATATTGATGTATTATGCTATTAATTCATGTTTTGTTTTGGGAAGGACGGAAATAATGTAATTAGAAAAGCATGGCGAAGACAGAGTCACTATAATGGTTCGAGCTGGCGAAGAATTTTTTCGACGATTTGATTTGAAAACTATGAATGTGAGGACATTTTTCAAAATACTGCTAAAGACTTGCAATTGAAAAATAGAACTGGAAATAGAAAATTCTCTTGATACAGACTAAAGTTTGTTAGTTGTAAATTTGAAAAATTATACCTATTTTTGGAAGTTTAAGACCGCGTATTTTATTACCAAAACATTATGCAAAAATTTCTAGCCTCAGAAACACTATTGGAAAATAAGCCTATGAATTAATTAGATATCGAAAATATGGATTTCGGATTAAAATACTACAATCATAAAAATTCTAATTCCGATTAAAATACTTGACCTTGAAAAATATGAATTCCAATTCCGATTCGGATATAATTAAAATACGGAATTGGATAATTAAAAATATCCAATTCCGATTCCAACACCCATGCCTGCTGGTCAAGTGGTTCCGGAGAAAATTATCAAATAAATTGGACTACTTGAAGATTAAATCTGTAAAAATTAAAAATCATGTGTATATACTACCACAATCCTGAATATTTGATTAAAATCCGCCAACTGATTAAGGCTATTAAAAAAGGAGTAAGCTTACATTTTGGCAAGCATGGCTAGTTGCAGTTTTTGGTTAACCCTGGAAAGAAATTTCCGAAGTCTTAAAATAAATTCCGGTGCTTAGCATGCACCTTGTTTCGTGCTGAGTGATGATCTGCTGAACTGGTGATGCAGAGATGAGAGTGGTGTTGTGAGCTAAGCTTGGGATTTTTAACAGGGTTTAGTATTTTTTATCTTGTAATATTGTTGTGTATTGTGTGTCAGGTACACCATTTCCAAAGTCACGATGTCAAGGTAAGAGATTGAAATTTGAAGTTAATTTTGGTGGGAATGGATTTTATAGACCTAACTAAAATAAACTTAGGCCTAGGCTTACTCATGACTTGCACGGTCCTCTGCTAAAAATTATGGCTGAGCTTCAGAAACGGGGCACCTGAAGTTACATCAATACACGCAAGTTACGTGAATACTTTACTATCATCCAGGTTCTATAAAAGGGCTTTCAGAAACGAACCTAATATGAAGCTATCCTGAACAAACCTAACCTCACCGAGAATGGATATTAACCTATCCGAGAATATAGATTGACCTATCCGAGGATGGAGATTGACCTATCCGATCAACACGAGATGATACTTACGAAACCCCAAGTTACAAACATTTTCTACATTACATACAGGGGCGGGATTTCAGCTTTTACATTGGGGAGGCAAATGGAAGGCGAAGACAATCCAAGGAGCGACACCATGGTTGGCGCAAGCAAAGAAAATTTTGGATAATTGAAGTGAAAAGTCGCCATTCTGGACCATTTCTACCTCGATTTCTACTTATTTTTTGCAAAATTTATGACAGACTTTTGTTATATTTGGAATTTGTTGATTATTTTGCTAATCTAAATACAGTATATTGTCTCAGCATTCGAGAGACAAATAAATTTACACTCTGTCTGAACATTGGAGGAGCAAGTGCCCCCACTCGATCCCTCCTATGATTACATACCTTTTATTAAACATTTATACATTGTAATTGGAACATTAACACTACGTATATCTCTAAATCCAATATTTACAGGATAAAACATTCTGCAAACAATGACACCAAAACATTTTGCATCGTCACTACGGACGATATTATCGATTACACTATTGACGCCGACGGCGTTCACTATTCCAGAAATTTCATTTCCCCGAACAAAATTCAGTCACTTTGCCCGGTACGTTACCCTTGCCTGGTGATTTTAATTAGGAGGCGTGGGAGTGAAGCTACCATCACACGCGACACCAGAGTGGCCCCAAGTTTGCTGAGGGCTGCGGTGTGCCGATGGCAACATCGCAAGCAGTCGAAGAATACATCCCTCGTTGTGTACACTGTCAAGTGAATGCACATAATGCATCTCTACTTTAAAAAAATTCACCGTAAAAATATTACTTTCGAAGATATGAACGTGACCTAAATTTTACAAAAATTCTACCATGCTTCCTAACAGGTGTCCCGTTTATGAAGTTTATCAAAAATTATTTTTGAAGCTAGAGTTCTGAAATTTTCAGGAGTGTTTTATGTCTGCTTGAAGTAGCCAATAACATACTGAAGTTTCAGATCTCTAACTTAATAAATCATGATTTTTGTTCTCGGATGACGTCACGTTGCCTCACAATAGTTATGTGGCATCCCTAATAGTGATGTGGCATCCCTGCCCAGAGCTATATAAAGGGGTGTGAA
>JAQIWE010004841.1:0-10416 GCA_034698565.1 Campodea plusiochaeta
CCCCCCCCCCCCCCGGAGAGGAGTTTGGAAGGGTGCTAAACGGAATAGGAAGGAATGAGAATACGGGAGAAAAGTTCACGAGGAATCTGTGGAGATGAAAGTACAGTGGTGCACTGCAGAGGAATCACTCTTTTTAGTTTATATTTGCTGTAAACAATCTCATTATTGATTGATTCTTCTTTATTCTGGAAGTAATGTCCTTTAAATCACGAGATCGTGATTCGTGACTTATCATTTATTTCACGATTTTCACTTTAAAATAAAGTTAATATTCCTAGAAAGATAGCTCAGATTCTCGATCATGAATAATTGGGTACTCAATTAGTCATGTTATTGTAATTTCCACATTTTAGTGTGTTTACTGTATACTGATTAGTTTTGCCATCAATCCTTTATATTTTAAACTAAAAAGTTCATTGAAAGATAAAATTACAGTATCCATAATTCTAAAGTCTAACAAGAAGTCAACCTGTCAATTGAACAATGGATTTTTTTTTTTTCATTATTTATTGGTAAAAATTTAAAATAATATTGATGGCCAAATGGAAGGCAACTTACTAGCTTTCTGTGGTAGGAAAATCTGTTTAAAACTGAATATTTGGGTGTAATAAAAAGCTTCTATTACCCTAGAAAGACAATCTTCAATTTTAGACAAGCTTCTCTTTCTGATACTATCAAATGTAACTTTTCGTGAACCTGTGGCACCTCTATTTGGGGGGGGGGGGGGTTCTCCCGTAGAGGGAAAGAAGGAGGGTGAAACGAGTTTGTGGAAAACAAGTACATTGTAAGTGGTGAAAAAAAGTTGAGTTTTTTATTCTGCTCCAGACAAAGAGATAAAATGGTGTGGGCAATAACAGTCTGAGGATTAATTAGGATTGGCTCATCTCTCCGTAAAGGAGGGGGTGGGGGGGATTCGCGGATTAAGGAGTGTGGGAGGTGATTAGTTCATAATGATTTCAAGGAAGGGAATCGTGGGATTCGAACCCATGTGAACTTGGTGTTAAACTACCATTAACTAATTGGTGTATCAGTTTCAACTTTACGTCTTTACATATCATATTGTAATCGCTGTTCATAGATCGTTTTAACTTTATGAATGGATATATCAAATGGACTAATCTGATCGACACTTGGAGTCGGGGACATAATTTATTTACAATTATTTATTTAAAAAAAAAACGTTAATTTTTACCTGAACATAACATAAAAATAAATAATTAATATAAACAATACAACAATTAATATAAACAAACAAATAATTAATAAGAACATAAAAATATTAATTATCACATCTTGGTGACATCCTTGTTCCAGAATATCAAAATTTAATATAAAGATTAAAAACAATAACAGTGATGTGAAGTCTATGATAATTACGATTTCGAATGATTCTAAATTAAGTTCATTGCTCATTTGTTTGGAAAAGTTCTCACTTAATTAGAAAAATAATACCGGGAAAATCTATACCGTATGTTATTTTTTATTAATGTACGGTTGCTATTAGATTCGTTGCCATACTGCTTATTAATGAAAAAGTCAATCCTGACAGTGTGGTTGAGCCTGCAGAAATACATTATAAAACATTCCATGCTAATCCATGTTTTCTTTTCATATCTCCCAAGAGTACTTTACTCCCTCTTTTTACATGTCATTAAAATAAGTAATCGCTCTGTAATAACATCGCCATCACTCTCTATGCTAATTAATATAACATTGACTTGTTTTATAAAAAGGAACTTTTATATAAAAAAAGTTTCTTTTGAGTGAAACTTTTCTTTCGCTCCCCCCTTCTCTTAACTTTCGCCGCTGGAAATAAAAACACAACTTTGTAAGTTGATTTCAACTTTTTTCTTCTTTTTGCTCTCTCACTTTTTCATTTTTCTTCTGTAACGATTCCACTACGCTTTTAGACTGAAGGGGGGGGGGGGGAATAAAAAAAGAAATAAGGATGGTTTATAATACAACGGTCATGGATGAGCGTGATAGAGTGCTACAGTGATAATGATTAGCACTGATAATCATTTCTTTCATTTCATTATTTGTTTATTTAAAATTAGTTTATAGACCTACCGGAAACATTACGATTTTAAACTCACAAAATTTGTTTTCTAATTCTGCATATAATATTTTGGTTGTAAGGGGTTTTACTGGCGCAAGTAGGTTCCAATCATCCTAAATTCGATAGCAATTGACCATATAGGCCCCTTGGCTTACAAATAAGAAACCTTTCAGTAAAAATGTCGGAGATCAATCAACCTTAGAATATTTTAGATAGGCACCTGGGCTGGAATTTATATCCTTGGGATAAATGCTGACAAGTGCATGGTGTCATCACCAAATTATGCCTGGGTAGAAAACATGGTCAGTAGAAGAACATTTTTGTGTGAACTGTTCTTAAAGAAGTTTCTTTTACCCAAGACGAGGAGAAGGGTGGGGATAAGGTGTTTTCTATCCTGAAAAGTAATGAACTTGTGAAGAAAGATGAGTGATATTAATTTTTAATTAGATGTAAACGGACGAAATGCGTTTTCTCTGCTGTTCTTTTAAATTTTGCTGCTACTATTATAAGTATGCTAGACCAATTTATATGAGATGTTACTCAGAGCTTAATGTTGTTTTAAATGATTTTTAAAATTGGAGAAAAATATATTTGGAGTGCAGCCATGAACTTCTGATGTTTAAATGTTACATGCAATTAACGGCATTTGCTAAACAGAAATGAAGCAATTAAAATGAGATAAATAAAAATAGCTTATCAAGTGCGAAGGAAAATTAAAGCTCTTACAACATAACAAACAACACACCAAACAACGAAACAAGCCTTCGTTTCCGACCTTTTATAGCTAAGTGAACTGATAACAAGAATTCTTGAACAAGACTGCAGGTATAGAGAATTTATCTTGAGGGTTGTTTACGAATTGTTGACTTATTTTCACGTGGCATGTTTGCTACATTTCGGTTTGGAATGGTCAGGGTCAGACCTAAAGTGGATAATTGACAGAGAAAAGTTCGTTGTTTTCGTGCAAATATCAGGGAAGTTGTCATATATATATATACCCATCAGTAGACTCTCTTGATCCTGCAATAGGAAATTCCTCCACGAAACTTTTATGGCGGTACTAGGATACTCACAACATTAATTATTTTTGGTATAATTGTTTTAATAATCATACTATATAAATTATCGAAACACTTGTTTTGATAAAAAAGTTGTAGAAATAAATTTTATCTAGGCAACAATTTAGGTGTTGCACTGTTTTATATGATTATTTTAAAAACTATCCTCTACCGTACGGAATGAACGCCAATTCTGGCTAGTAAATGTGACAATTATGCCTTTGTTAAAATAAAACCTTGTTTTAAGACTCTCAATACAATGTCTGTTCAGCTCTTGACGTAGCATAGGTCTATTGCTATTGCATAGGAATGTTGATTCCACTTGTTAGGTTCGTGAACCCCAAAGAAAGAACAAAATGTGTTATATAATATAATGCATTGTGAATACTTCTTTTGGATATTTGATGAAATTAAATAATGCCTCTTCTCGGTTAAAGCAACAGGGAATAGCAACAAGTCAACAATGTAAGTTAAATCTCACACTGACTGAATCACTATTTAATAAGCAAAATGATCACTTTTTCGATATTGTCTCCATCATATTGTTATATATTCATAATTTTGTTTCTCCCACTTGTTAAGTTGTGAATGCACTATTTCCCTATCCTTCCCCATCTACTTTAAGCAACATATCACTTTCTTTCCTAAGAGATAGGACATTAATTGCTGGTTTAATCCTTATTAAAAGTCTTTCTCTTTCCAAACAACAAAGCAGGGATGTTTTATTTGCTCTCTTTTTTTCTTTCTTCTTGGCTAAGTTTGGTAGCGACTGTGTGTCTAGTTCACTGCTTTCCTCACTAACTTTCGGCACTCTTCGAAAGAAAACTTTTTCGCTAAAGACTTGACTGTAGACCAAGACTTTTTTTGGAAAAACTTTTTTTTTCTGTAGGAGTGAAAATAAAAGTTTTCCTACTTGCAACTTTGTTCGCGAAGCAAGGGGGATGAAGGGAGGGGGAGAAACAAAGCGAAGAGGAAATAAAACTCCAGGGTGGACCAGGGTGATCAGATGAACAGATTGGAAAGGTGTCATGGTGTGGAACAGTTTAGTTAGTTAGTTTAATAGTTGTTAGTAAATTGGATTGGAGATAATATAATAATTTGAAGAGTTTTCACAAAAATACCAAATTTGTCATTATCCTATACTGTACTTTCTACTTGGTTTTGATTTTTTCTCACTTTTGGTAATTACCATACTGTGCTTAAATTCATAAAACTGTTTAGACCTGATGTCAGATGATGACTGTAACTCATGGTAAAATGAAATTTGCAACTTCTGAAACGAAGATCAAGAATCTTAATGCAAAGCTTTTTTATAATTTAGAAATTTTCACGTGGCATGTTTGTAGTTTGTTACACTTCGAAATTGTTCTTTAATTTTTTTTTTACAACATCTGCTCGAAATGTTAGGAACTCTGAAGTCATCTTACAGAAAGATGAATTATAAATTTCTATTGAATTTGAAAAGTTGTTAAAAGTGTTTAAAATCGACAAACCCAGAAATGTTACTTATAAATAAATCTTCTCTAAAAGCCCATTTTGTGAACTATTGCAATCTTTGACGTCTGGCCACTTTGGTATAGTGTGGCGAGTCCATCTCAATCCTCATCTAGGATTTTCTTTCTTTCGGAGGGTGGGAGGGGACAGGGAAAAAAAAGATACGGTGAAATTATACACTGGGTTAACGGGATTCTCCTGCTGATAATTAAAAAATAATGGTTTAATGGTTCAAACAACATTTTCGGAGGGAAGTGGGATGCGAAGGAAAACCGCTAAATTTATCGCAACTAAATTATACGAATAAAAGAGAAATTTGAAAGAATAGTATTTTTTGTTTTAATAGACAATCATTTTGTAATGTGTCATGAGGACTTCCTAATAATGTTATCGTGGTGGATGTGGTAGTTCGAAGGAATGAATAGTGTTTTGTTACTGGTTTTGTAGAACGTTGTGTATAATATTTTTATTATTAATAATAACTGAAATAGGCCTTTGAATTGACACTTATTTTGAAGGGTTGTTTGGAGGACATTCTCATGGGAAAATATACAAAAATTAATTGTGCATGAAATTCCATAGTTTTTTCTTTTAAAGAAAACTTCAGGTGTTTTGACGTGAAACAACCAACTCAGATTCAGATTAAAAAAAGAAATTATGTGTAAATAATTATTCAGCCTCAAACTGAGCAACTCAGAGAGCACTGTTGCCAAGTCTCACCAATATTTATTAACAAATTTAATATTCATGTTAAATTTAGAATGTGGGTGTTCTATTGCAAAATAATTGAAATCGCGAACACCAGCAAAATGCTGATTTTAAACAATAAACCTTTTCTGATATTCTGAATATTATCAATGTGGAAAAATTACAAGACTGTATTGGAGGTTGTCAACTTTGAAGCTTAATATAAAATTGGAAAACAGTGCTGGATTTAATTTTAAAATTAAGATTGATTGAAAAACAACTGAAGTTTAATTGAAAACAAAAATGAAGAAATTTGATACACAATTAGCTGAGCTGACACAGTTTTTCAAAGATTCTGCTCTATTTCCCATAAGGATTTCACTTAACAACCCTCCAAAATAAGCGTCATAGTTGTGCGAAAATAATATCGTGAATTTTGGATTAAAGTTGTAATGATCTGGACTCTGGAGACCGGTGTGAGTACCATAGTCATAGTCTATACAATTTTGTTAAAGCCTATAATTTAAGACGTACATTTTGAATCCAAATCTGGATAGGCCTATTGAATATTTTATTCGGTGGTCCCCTTTTTCCATCTATTACTCCTGACTTGATAAATGTATTACTAATACACCAAGAATTGAGTCACAGCTACAGGTTATTCGTACGCGATCGGCCCTTGTTACAGTGCAGTAATTAAACGTGTATTTTTATTCAGCGGGAGGTAGCGTTTTCCAACACACAAATACCGTTTCACTTTCTTTGTTCTCTATTGCACTCGATCTCCCAAGAGACCTACAAGCTGTGTTGGAAAACGGGACGTCATGCTGTAAAAAAATGGGTCTTTAATTCCATGCTCAAAATGTCTTATGGTACAAATTTTGTAAGAATAACAAATTTTCGAACCTGATACCATCTTTCCTTCTAGTAGTTGTCGATTTCCTTACTTTATAGACAAATTGTTGTTGTTATTTATTCTGTTCTTCTTCCCCTTCTGACTGATGAATGTGTCGTGAGTTGAGTTGGTAGTGATTTGTGAGTGGTGACGTCATCCTGGAATCCCATTTTCATTCGGACCTCCAAACCACCTTTAGCAAGGAGTAGGATTACAGAGGGGAAACTTTAGTAATGGGCAAGGAAAAACAAATAACTTTGACGAAAAATAATTATGAAACCATTTTTTTATGCCGTGCTCGAAATTAAAAAATAATTATTTGAATTTGATGCAGTGTTGACCATGGAATTGAAGATGGGATTAGTTTAGACATCTGTTCCAATTTAATTTATTCTGAACGCTTTGTGGAGATTTATAATATGTTCCATGCAATTTTAGCATATAATTTTTGTTGATGATACTGTACTTGTTTATATTATTCACTCTCCATATTCCGATCGATCCTAATTACTATTTATAATTTCCTTTAAGCACTTATATTATAAACCTCTGAGTCTTGAATGAGTTCATAGATTCATAATTTTTAAAAGTAATTTCATTTTTTAATTTTTAAAAGTAATTTCATTTTTCATGTATAACAGCTGAGTTATCAAGAGAAAATTGTAATACAGAAATCCAAGTACATACACATTGTGATAGTTTTGGATAGGTATCCTCTGAAGGTCGAATTCATCGAAATTAGAACTGTAATCTGTAATGTCACGCAAATTCGGTACGAATGGCATTAATGTGTTCAATAAAGGAAGTTAAACGTTTCCTGTAATAGTATGGTAGGTTTGTCTGCTGTTGTACTTTATGTAACGTAAGTGTGACGTTTGCGGATACTGAAATGCAATTAATGAATGTGTTACCTTTTTTCAATATTAATTACAGATCATTATTATGTTGAACTAGATGTGGCAGTAAAATGAACGAAAGTGAAACTTAGTAAAATTTAGGAATTTAAATATTTGTTTATATAGGCCTATATGCGTGAGTCATCTTTACACTTTTTATTCCTGTGCATTACTACTTTATAAGATTATAACTGTGACTTCTTAAAGTATAATCTTTTACATGTATTGGTAATAATCGGCTGTGGAAAGTAAATACAGTGGTTAAATAACGAACAGTATTTCGAAGTCATTCAAATTGTTTTACTATAATAAAGTTTTAAAGTGTATTCAACTTTAATGACAAATTACTACCGTACTGACATTTTGAGTGATTACTATAATGTTGTTCTAACTGACCATTTTTTTAATTAAAAAAAAAAAAATCCCATTGTTGTTGATATTAATAGTATTACAGTACGACATAATATTTCATATTTTACATTGTTGCATGAACTTGTTTGTATACATGTACCTAATAACACATTACAACAGCAAACAGATTAAAGTTGATATTGTAGTAATTATTAGAGAACAATAAACAGAATTCACAATGATAATGTTGTTATAACTGACCGTTGGTTAGTGCCCACTTGTTTTTGAGAAGGCAGTCTGTGTGAGAAGTGAGAGGGGGAGGAAAAAAGCTTTTTCCAGAAGTTTCCGAAAGGGGGAGGAAATGAAAGTGGGTGGTAAGGGGGGGAGGGATGAACTGGGCGATGGGAGAGAAAGAAGAAGTGGGAGGAAGAGGAAAAAAAGAACATTTTTTTCTCCCTCTCTCCTGTCTTCTTTCTTGGAAGCGACGCCACACCAGAAAAAAAAGAATGGAAAGATTGCTTTTTGTGTGCCCGTCCTTTTGTCGATATTTCTCTCTCCTTTTTTCAGAAGGAAGGAGGGGGGGAGTAAGGTGTATATATATTTTTAATACAAGTTATCAGACTCTTTGGTTAGGATGAGCACAAGGCTCAGTTTATAATGCGGGACTGTGAGTAGGCGTGTAGGATAGAATACGTGGGAAATTAAAAGGAAACTTAAATATACATTTATGTTATCAGAAAGGTCTGTCGATGGGAATTTGCAAATTGGAAAAGTTATTTTTATGAAGTTTCTGGTATGATTACAATTGACTACAGTATGAAACTGAACTTGAAAATTGAAAGTTATAAAAATGTTTTATAAGAGTTTGAAAATAAGAATGGTTGAAATTTTGGCAATAGTTTTTTTGTTGACTTCACTTGAAAATATATAAGTTTTTGTAAAATGTTTAATTATGATTAAAACATTCACACAATATTTAAAGCTCTTCAAAAAGTTTTTTTAAACTAGTCAGTGGCTACATGTCTTCATAACAATGAATTTGATTTCTATTGATTATTTTCTTTCCCCAAAACTTCTCTTTTTGTCTATCATCTCATCTGGCAACTCTGATTATAAAGAAGAGCTTTAGGGAAAAGCCCTCTTTAACTCTATAACACACTTTTAAACTTAATAATATCAAACCATTTGTAAATCATGAATGAAATATACATTCAAGATGATGATCATTTCATGTTATTATTCTAAGCTGTTTGATGACAACATGATGTTTTTTATGCTTCCACTTCCCCTCTTTATTTAATGGTTGTTGTTGATGTTGATACTTCTTATTAATGACTGACTGTGTGGTTGGAGTAGTGAGGAAATAATAGGGAAGTAAAGGAAATTAATTGCAGAAAGGGATTATTATAAAAGGGATTTTTTTCTGTGCTATTGTAAATAAACATTTAATATTATGGATTTATGTCTGCTAAATAAGTGACAATATTGTGTTGTAAAATAATAGGCTATTTATTAATGGGCCAGCTCAGTTGTTTTAAATAGGCCTAGTTTTTTTTTTTTTTTTTTTTAGAAATTGTTATATTTTATTCTGGGCAATGGCCATATGCCAAGGTTAGGCAATTCCGAGCCTCAGTTAAATATTAATTATGTATTATAAATTGTATAACCTTACTTGACTTCATTATTATATTGAATTATTTATTTGATTCAGTTTTTATTAGATAGCAGTTAAACAAATTCATTTCTAATTATGCTGTTATTGTTTATTTTCATTGAAACTAAAGTCAATGGTTTGCATGTACTCCCAAGCTCTTTTCACAGTATAAGGACACTATGAATATGAAGAACGTAAGAGTAAATTTGAATGATATTGGCAGAAGACTCCCATTTATTTTCAAAAAGTAGTTGGTAGGCCTACTATAATATTATTATCTACTGCTACAGTGTAAATTTTGTCATTATCTTGAATTTCAGGAATTAATTTATTAATTTGTTTTCTTTTTTCTTCCTCAGGTATTAAATGAAGCCCTAGGCGCTCTTATGTGGCACACGATTACATTGACAAAAGAAGACTTGGAGAAATTCAAAACATTAAGAATTATCGTACGAATCGGAAGTGGGGTAGACAATATTGATGTTAAGGTATGTCGTAGGGAATAACATAGGGCTTGTTACCTTACATTTAAAAATTAGATAATTAATTTATATTCTAAAACCAGGGGTGAGAGATTACCAAATATCTCCAAAATGGTACAAAAAAAGAAGTTAGTAATTCCTAAATCTGTTGTTTGTTTTTCTTTTGAATATTTTTATAAAGCGAATAATTACTTTTTTACCATTTTGAATTTTATAATGAACAATTAAATAATTTAAATTCATAGTGAATTACTGAATAACTAACAGTACACAAGTACAGGTTGAAATGATGATACTAGCATTATTGACTACACCATGAAAAGTAATTTCTTGGATCGCTAGGACTGACAACCTGTATCAGAAACATTTTGTTTCAGTTAAATATACTTGTTATTATTATTTTATCAATAAATAATGAAAACCAGTGGTAGATCATTACTTTCTAGTAAAAAGTAAAAACAACAAAAGTCTGATGTATTTTTACATTGTAGTGTTAATATATTCAGAAAGACGTTATAATATTATAATTAAGGAATCACTTTTCAATTGAATTAGCCAATCCTTTGTTGAAAATAGAGTTTATACGTGTTCTTCAGAAGTTTAAACATAGGAGACTAAATTAAACGACTGAACACATGCAAAACAACAATTTTGAGTTAAGTGTTAAGTTGTTGTTTTGCATGTGTTCAGTCGTTTAATTTAGTCTCCTATGTTTAAACTTCTGAAGATGGAATGTACATTCCGAAACACATGCCATACAATCATACAAATAAACTCTATTTTCAACAGAGGATTGGCTAATTCAATCAAAAAGTGATTCCTTAATTATATTCGAAAACC
>JAQIWE010004842.1:0-10415 GCA_034698565.1 Campodea plusiochaeta
GTCGCTTAATGGCGTGCAGACGAGACGTGATCGCAAGAAACACCAACATGAGAATGAGGGTTTCGTATGGTGTCGCAAAAGTAAGTTTTCGAACTTTTTTTAGAATTCGGAAGTCTTTTCTGCCTCGTCTTTGCCTATATATATTGCATAGTTGACAAGGGTCTAATCTCGAAAACATCGTTAAAGTTTAGCTCACTTTGTTATTAGCTTTCGTTCACTGAGGAAATTGTGAATCACTGGCTGAATGGAAAACGCTTAGCATAATATCACAATTTATATATACGTGTATTAGATTCAGAAGTATTAAATTAAACTGCTATTCAAATAATTATGTTCTGATCAGCTGAAGATCTACTAATATAAATGGAAAAAAATCAAGAAATACATAATAATTCATCTTCAAAATTATGGATTAGATCACTTCAAAACACAATAAAATCCTGGATTGACGTCTTGTTTGCTATTTATTATCATACAAACATTTTCAAAAAACGATATGTTGAGAAAGGGAAGTATAATATACAAATAAAGTTAAAAAAAGAGGCACAAATTCAAAGGACAGATTCCACTTCCCTTTCTCATACTTATACTTCCCTTTCTCATACTTATACTTCCCTTTCTCAACATATTTTTTTTTTAAATCAATCCAGTATTTTATTGTGTTTTGAAGTGGGGTAATACATAATTTTGAAGATGAATTATTATCAAGAAAAGTCACTGAATCTCCGAAAATCTATTAAGAAATACATATTTTATGAAAAGCAAATAAAGAATAAAACTAACATGAAAGAAACTGGGGAAAACACACCCATTTCATTGTTCAAAGTAATCCCTAAGAACATTCTCATAAAAATGTTCCTATATACTTTAAACTGAACATACAAATGTGTAACATTCCCCTTTTGTATAGGAAAATGTGCTACACAAGTGTCAATTTCCAAAAACCCGTATACATATATCCACTCCAAAGAGGAGTAAATTGTTTTCTCATCCCCCACCCTCTGATGCTCCTACCACCCTCAGCCCCCGTAGACACGCCGGTATAAAAACACTAGCCGCTACCAATAACAAACAAGAGATTCAGGAGGCGTTATTATTCAAAGGGTCATTGCAAAAATAGTATATTTCAAATAATTGGGTTACTGATATCAAACGAATATTAAACCGAAATATCATATAATTGTAGCAAACAATACTTACAATTTACATTTCTAAATTTGTTATATATATTTTTTTTAATCTTGAAAAAATATAGTCCAAGTTCCCTATATTTCGGGTAGGGCAATAACATAGATAACTATGTAAGCTATACATGTTTTAAAAAATATTACTGTAAATAGCAAGAACTTTTTAATAAAATAATAAATTATAGAGGTAAAAGTGAAATCTAACATACTATTGTAACTAAAATAAAATGACAGCTTTACAATAGAAAATAAATTCAGTAAAAACAAAAAGGTCTTGGACGATTTTTTTGTACATTGTTCCCCTTTTATAAAAATGTTTAATTTGCAACACACAAAAAAAAATCTAAAATTATTATTTTTGTCATAGTCATAAAAAAAATGCCGGTAATGCATTGTCTATAGGAAACCCACGCCACCTACTTCAAAGCAATGTTGTGTCAGCCTCCGCCTGTATATTCTCCTATGGCGGCGTTGGTGAGGGAGTTATACGTATAGAAAAGAGACAAAGAGAATCGAAATCCATTTGGAAAAGCGAGATTTGTGGAACAACTATTGGGCGGAAAATTGGCTTTTCTCTGTGAAGAGTATACGAGAAGATATGGTACTGGAGAAGAGGGGACGTTCATATTTTTCAACTCCCCCCACACAGATGCAACGATGCCACATCGGATTAATACAAGGAGGGGGAAATTTGTGATAAAGTTTTATACCCTTGATTTAAATATACTGGGAGGAAAATTTCTTAATGGTGTTTCTTAATTATTCTGACGTCTTGAAAATTAACCGATGAGATTAACCTTCTATTTTATTTTATTTCTTGTAAAAATGTAATATAATCAAACATGAAGTAACAGTTGTGATCATTTTGCTATAACAAACACAATAAAAGTAAACCTTTATTCCAATATTCCTGATTATATATCGACATGTTTCGAGGTCACAATCTCATCATCTGCATATTCATTTTTAAAATATCCAGATGATGAGGCTGTGACCTCGAAACATGTCGATTTATTTGAATAAAGAATACTGGAATAAAGGTTTACAACATAGACTATTGTTGTGTTTGTTATTGCTTATTACAATCCAGTACATCATCATGAAAGTTTTTTTATCATTTTGCTGTCGATGCAATGTATTAAAACACAGAGGAAATATATGAGATTGTTTTTTTACATAATTATAATGATGACCATCTCAATTACTAAATTGTATATTGTCCCCCTTTATTATTTCTTTCAAAATAACTTGTTTCTTATGCAGAGTTTCAAGATGTACAGATGTAATGGCAAAATATCACCTAACCAACATAATTATAATAAATCACGACTGAATAAATTGCCTATAAATGTTTGTATTTTACAGTTCTCTCGACTTCACTTACAAAAGGATCAAAAACTGAAAAACAGTACCTGGTTAAGTCTCAAATTGATACCAAAGGATCGGTAAAATATCGCCATTAAAATTGTCTCAAGCCTGTTGCAAGAAATTTCGAAACCTTGTTTACCAGAATAACAAGTTTCCTCCCCTTTCTGTTTGAAATGGATCATTCCAACTTTTTAATGTTTTTTCCTAGAGTAGCTTTTTATAGATACTTGAAGAAAATTCAATCATCGCTTATTCTCTTTTATTTACTTTTGAATCAAAAACTGTTGCAGTCTAGGCAATGGCAGATCGTAACTTTTAGCATCAGGAAGGGGATAATAAGAGGATATACCTACAGAATATATAACAGTATGAAAAACGTGAAATTTTAATAATATTGAACCTGTAAAACTAAATTCCAAAATTTAAGTGATGTTATAAACAATCCGCCATTGTCCGAATTAGTCAAAACTCAAATTATTTTTAAAATGTTCTGTATAGAAAGTTAGAAACAAATATATCTACTCAAAAACAGTTGTTTTCGGAATGTTCCTTTCTTGAAGTCGATAAACTTGACTGTTAGTTAACCAAGAAAATATATGAATATGATCTACGTCTAGTAAAATACTAAAATCCATGGAGCTACTATAAAAAAGAGGAGAGGGCATGTGCGCATTGAGCTGTCGGTCATTTGGCGGCCATTGTGGAGAACCACTCTAAACCATTGTCAGCATAGGGAATTCAAATGAAAATTAATATTTTCTCGTATTTGAAAGTGATTAAACTGCTCATATGGATATATTGTTATTACACTGTTATAAACTTTTGAAAAATGTCAGAAAATTACATTTTTATTTTTTGATATTTTTTGTTAAATTTTAATATATTGCAAGATTTTAGGTAAATAAACAATTGAATTTACTTTGAAAATTCACTATTTAAATATAGAATAATAAAATCCCATTTTTATTGCAACTCCAGATCGAAATCAGTCTTTTCAATCAGCAATGGTTTACCAGCACGTACGCCGACACGTACGAGTACATACGAGAACAATGATGACCTCCGCCTGCTAAAATCAAAGATACTGACTTTAATTATTTTATTATAACAATTTGGTATCTTACACTTACACTGATTCTCACACTTACACTGATTCTGTTAACTAATTGTATTTAACACACCTCAGCAGTAGGTCTCTGAATTAACATCGCTTTTGCTCTTTGAATCATCTTTCAATCAATCTCTCATCAATTTATTTGATTGAAGTTCTTTATTCCACTTTCGTCTGCTTACAGAATCGATAGTATCGTTTGCACAGTAGTTGTTGTTGTTATCGTCAATGAGTCAGTAAGATATTACTCTATAGCAAATACAGTAGTTTGTAATTAAACTCACATCAGTTGATTGGAATTAGAAGACAGACAGAGAGAGAGAATTCAGTAAAGTTGGTACCTCTGTATAGACAGACACTCAGTCTACTTGTTCATCACAGCAGCAGGTAGATACAAAATGGAAGGTGTAAGGAGATGATTGGACGAGCACGGGGATGACATTTATTTAGAGAAAACAATTGTTATGATTTAATGAGAGGATAAACACAATAGTGCTGGTCCGGCAGACGAAATTTATATTTACTTTCACAAAAAAAAAGGTTAAAGCGTTACTGATACTTATACTGTCAGAGCTGGACTGATGGGACACTGCGGGTGAAAATATTTTTGTGACACAGTTTATATCTGTATACTGTTACTATTTTCAAGGGAATAACATTATTTTCAGAAAGAAAATTCCGAAAATGCTATATATTCTTAAAAAAAGTCTATATTAATATTGTTTAAAACAGACTGACTGTTGAGTATTGCTCCCTTTGCGAATAATTGTAAGTACTGTTGAAGAGATATACAAATTAATGAGAAGAAAAATATTTTTATTATTTTCTGAATATCCCAAACTATAAAGTCCGTTACTGTCTCCAAATTCCAGTCATGCTGGTCAACCAACTCCCTATTTTCATCCTTCCCAACCCCTTTTCTCCTGAATAAACTTCGTCTTCCTCTCAGCGGAGTTGTAATTGCAATTATATAATACTTCCTTACCCGCCATGTGGAAAATTACACAAATTAACGCTATGGTGCTGCCAACGGACTGTGTAGTGGCGTTGCGTGGAACTACTGTTTGTTTACTCGCGTGTTTCCAACCCATTACAGGCAGGGGAAGTTAGCAGCGGCAGCTCACAACTCGAAATAATAGAATGGCAATTGGAAACGAGTAGTACACGCGAATTCACAAACTTTCAAATATTTATTACACGTTTTCTTCTTCTTCTTCTTTTCAAAAAGAGTTTCACTAGATGTCCGCCAGGTGGGATTTAATTACTTTTTTCACAGAATTAAGTTATTTTTGCATTCAAGAGAGAGAGTTGTAAGACAGAGAGAGTTGTAAGACGAGAGAGTTGTAAGACATGAATAAAATTAATTATTTTTCGTGAAATGTTGACAAGGTCTTAGTTGAAAGGAAAATGAATTATACAGTGTCTTCAAATGAGTAGAAAACAGATGTTTCATTTCTTATATGTAAGAAAAACATTTTTGCTTGCTACGGGAATAAAAAAACCTGTCTATTAATATGTAGCCTACTTACTAACTACTTAACTATAATGTAGACTAGTGCTGATGACTGGTTTATTTATATATAATCAAGGTATAATGAAGTCAGTAAAATACATATTTATCATTATTACAAATATTTCATTCCTATCATTAAAATTTTGAGTAACGAAAATTGCAAGCAAAAGAGAAGCTTTGTTGACTACTGAGCAGTTGTTCATTATTCAACGTGTACAGTTCATTTCCAGCCACTTCATCCTGCGTATATAAGCAACCAATGTGCCTCTACTAAACACCACAACACATGTTAGACGGCGCTGTACGGATGACGGAGAAGGAGAAAAGCGACAATTATTTTGTAGTTATAATAAGTAATATAGTTATGTTATTCAATCAAGTATGGTAATTCATACTTCAATTTTGAAAGGTTTATTGAGAAGATTTATTCATAAGTTATACAAAAACAACAATATTGTTCCTGTCTAGTAAGTTATGAAAATATTTAGAGAAGACAATAAATAATGACAATATACAATGTTAATATTAAGATAGCTTAACACCTAGCGGTCGAGACATCAATATAAAAGATAAATAGAAATTTGGTCAGATGAAATAATTGAACTTTCCTAACACTCATTGAGACGTTGACCACTAAGGGAGGGTTAAGCCGTTTTAATATTAACCTCAGAAAGATGAGCGAATTGTGAGATTAAACTGAGTTAAAGGCCCATTATTTTTCAGCGGGAAGTCCCGATTTCCAACACAGATTAAAGATCCCTTGAGAATCCAGTACATTAGAGAACAAAGAAAGTGAAACGGGACTTTATGTTTGAAATCGAGACCTCCCACTGAAATAATTTACACATTTAACAAAAGAGAGAAGAATAACACTATTGGAAATAAATTTAAACCACTGTTGACCTCCTCGGTACTTTCCTACCAAAAAAGCCAAACAACCTGTTTCAAACAAATTCCAATCTCTCCCGCCTTTCCACCATCCACTGCAGCAAGTAGTAACAAGCAAGTGTTACCAGCTGCTCTTTCATCCTGTCAACACTGAGTCACAGATCAAACAAACTTCACTACAGCTACTAGGAACTGCTAGGATTAGAAGGTAGGATTAAACATAGAGGGAGGGAGGGGAAGGGGGTGTAATTACTAACACGAAATTGCTTTGGATTGGATTCGAGAGTGGTTTTAATCCACAGCTTCAAAGACATGATGGCGGACTCTATAGGGTACTTCAATTACAACTTGTAGGGTTTCAATAAGATATTATTTTCAAGAGGAGTTTATTATGAATTCGGAGGATGGTTTTTTTGTAACTGAGTGATATCATGGGGTGATGTAATATGAAGAGATGTAACGTGTTCTATACTTGCACTGAAAAGTACATCATTCATATCAGTTTGTCTATGGCTTCAAAATTAGAATTAACAGAAAATTCTCCAATTTCATAATGATATCTATATGAGATATCATTAATTTATGGATTATTAATTCTGCTTAAAATATTTATTAATATAATTATCTACAGTTAGCTAATTATACATTAGAAAATTCCCCAAACCATATATACTAATAATAAATAATTTAGTAATGCCTCACTTTTCCTATAATTAAGATAAAATCTAATCATTTTATTGTATTAGATTTCATTATTACAGAAGAAAATAAACAAAGATGGTCTTATACTAGAGACAATGTTGAAATGTAGTAATTTAATTAATTATATAGTTATCCACCGTAAAGATTAACAATA
Source organism: Campodea plusiochaeta (assembly GCA_034698565.1). Taxonomy (NCBI): domain Eukaryota; kingdom Metazoa; phylum Arthropoda; class Diplura; order Rhabdura; family Campodeidae; genus Campodea; species Campodea plusiochaeta. The sequence goes on from JAQIWE010004842.1 coordinate 6,924, forward strand.
CATATTTTACATAATATTATACTTTTATAAAATTCACAATCTTTAAATGTTTTATTTCAGATAAACCGAAACACTTCAACAACTGAACTCAACTTCATTTCTGAACATATATTCAAATATTGCCTTGATATTATACAATTATTATGTTGGTCGATAACTCAAAGCTTCAATATCAAACCGAAAACTGAACGAGATATAGAATGTTCAGCTTCTCTATAACGATATAAATAGCCTCCATAAGTTGTGTCATATTCCTTTATCTTATGAGAGGTTATTCCACTTTGCACTTTCGTCCTCTAAAAATCGTTGTTTTCCACGTTCTCTCTCTCTCCGCAAAGGTAAATCTCTCTCCATTCTAATTTCTTTTTTTTCTGTCTTGTTCACACTTTTAAAATACGATTTGACATTAAGTCCATGTAGTCGTAACCTAAAACATTCAACGTACAACTGAACAAAAGGAAATTATGTGCAAAGAACCTTTTCGATGTTATCATCTATATAACGAACCCCTTAAATCTTCAGTCATTTTGTTCCCTTATCTGACGTCACATCTCTACTTTAAAACTATATTCATAAATTATTTGCCTTTTTTCAGTTTTGTTTGATCTTCATGCATGTTGCAAAATAATTCAGTCTATTAAGATTGTGAAGTTGCAAGTGATTTATGTACTACTTCGCATGCTTCAACACAATAACATACCTGTTGAATATATTGCGGTTGCCGGGAGACGAAAACACTTACGGATCACACAGATAAATGAGGATTATTAATTTAATTATAGTTATAACCACACTCAATTATCGTAAACAAACCTTTCGAGGGTTTACATGAAAGTGGATCGTGGTTTTAATGCATTTACTACCGCCAAAAACATCCACAAAATCGAACGGATGGAGAGTCGCTTGCACAAACAGCCGCTACGAGACAGCACCGTACAGCGATGAAACAGACGTCGATTAAATACGAGAAAAACAACGATAACGAATTAACTGAGGTCAATAACTTCGCTGAACACGTGTAGCAGACGATAAAACAACAGTTCAGAACACCTCACAAGAATAGTTAAACCCTAAACAACCTTAAAACACAGATTCGAACACTTTCGTTCGAAAAATCAATACCGCCACATTGAACCCGTGGAAAAGTTCCTTGGCCTTCGATCGCCAAGTTCACTCACCTCGTTTGTATATTGTTCGACACAACAAACACACGATAACACAGATTAGAATTCTAAATAAGCCTAGATGATAAGATGTAAAGTTCTGTTAGTTAAAGTATCGTCAGTAACCGAGCAGTATGAAGGATCGAACATTTCCCGGCATGCGCTGAGTGAGAAGATACAACTCTCCCCCACCCGCGAGAGACTCCTCTTCAGACTTTAATACACACCAGGAACATATTATATAACAGGTTGGGTTAGGTTATGTGGGTAAAAAAACATTATGTTTATTAACTATAGTTTGCAATCTTTGCATTATCTATGTTCGGATCTACAATTTCACAACTGAATAAAATATTGTTGTGTCGCATAATATATATGATTATTTCCTTGAGTTATAAAGACCCATGTAGTATACACCGTATTCAAAATTATGTATCAAGTTTTTAAGCAAAATTTAAGAGGGAAAACCTAATGTGAATCAAAAGGTGTGAGATTACACTGCCATAGGAATGTACAAAATTCTAAAGTTAATTTTTTAGATTTGATAATATGCCAATATTGAATATGGTAGCCGACTTTTGTGATTGTGCAAATAGTTTACCGATTTGTCAGTTATATCTTACAGTAACTTACTAGGTGTTTATCAAACTTTCAGGAATGAATAAAGCATTTTGAACTGGATGATTTTACCAGTATTTTCTCGTTATATCTCTTATTTCAGAATTCAATAAATTTTAAAACTGATTTCTTGGATAGTTGTTTCGTACTTGTTTGTTATGTATACAGCGGCGGATTTACGTACAAGCGCATGAAGCGCTAGCTTGGGGCCCCGGAAATCAGGGGGCCCCAAATTGGCAACTTACATTCAGCAAAATTGCCTCGTTTGTTTCAATACTTTCAACATTACATTCTTTTTTAATGTTTCTTTTGTATCGTTTATTTTAATTGCAAGCTATTTATCACTTGGGAAATTATCTAAAAATAGATATTTTACTGTTAAAATTCGCGAAATACGGAATAAAATAATTAAATTTCTCCTTATAGAATGCCTAAAAATTGGACAAAATGTCAAAATTTTGCGGTGTGACTGCGTCCATGCAATTTCACAGGCAAAGTTAAAATATTAGAAAAAGTACACCGGAAATTTTCACAAAATATCAGTAAAAACAGTAGTTTTAACTATAAGGTTTTCAAAATCGTCCTATTTAAGAAGACCCTGATTATAGGGGCCTCTTCCTGAGATTGCGCTTGGGGTCTCCAAAACCCTAAATCCGCCTCTGTATGTATAGTAATTATCATTAGTACAATATTATAACTATATGAATATATCTTTAGTAGAATAAATTATTTATAATTCAAATCTACTTACATAAAATACTTTTAAACTAATCTATCATTTGAAGTGCTGTTTACTCATTTACTTTTGAAATGTTTGCAAACATGCAAAATTGAAAATGTGGTGCACAAGTAAACTTGATATGTTCAAAATTAAAAAAAACTTTGAAGAGGACTTAACCAATTGGTCTTGGAGCCCCATAAGAGATATCGGTGAACAGAGTCTTAAGTACCGGTATAATGGGTGTCACCATGGATTTTAGGAAAAGAATAAATAAAAAAACAAATTTTAGCATAAAATTAAACAAATTGAAGTACGAAGTAAACAAAAACAGTATTTCAAAATTTTATTATTTGAAAATTTGGAGTTGACAAAATTGTTCTTTAGGTTTCCTTAAATTTCTTGTTTTATTAATGCGACCCATCGATTTGAATCGAGCAGGAAAAGCACTTTTTGTATGACATAATTATTATGACTTACTGACTTTCAAATTAATAGCAGATTTCTTGAAAACTGCTTCCTCAAACTGCCTAATGAAATTAAATTCCTCCATTACTTATTGTTATTTTATTTACTAACTTCATTGACGACTGTGAATTATGTGAGCAATAAGATTTTTTATCTGGACCGTCTTAACATTTCTGGAAATAATATATTATGAAGTGTTTTTTTTTAAGTTCTAATCACTTTTGTAAGTATGGGTCGATGACAGTTGAAGGGTGGTGAGAAACTCTTTTGAATTAATATTTTTAAGTTATTTCATATTTAACTGAATTATATTAAGTATATTATGCTCGTATGGAGATTAAGTAACGTATTCATGTTTAAGATACTTCTTGGGTCTGACCACTTACGAGTTAGAAGAAACAATGCAACTGTGTAAATATTTCAATTTGTAAACATCTTGTACTCGTAGTTTGCGAATCTTTTCAAACTTTTATTGTACAGTTGATAAAGCCTTTTTATTAATAAAGGTGAAACGTCCTGAAGCTA
>JAQIWE010004843.1:0-10414 GCA_034698565.1 Campodea plusiochaeta
AATGACATTGTATAAATGTTGAAATATTATGTTTTAAATCATATTGGCTGCTTTATTACTCCAACTCTAACTCTATTATTATAGTGGTTATAGTTACACTTTAACAATTCTTTCTCAATAAATTATTCTCAACAAGAAAAAATATTTCACAAAAGTATCAACAATAAATTTCAATATGGGGAAAAAATTGAGGAGACGCATAATTGCGGATTCAAAGACAGTTTAATTATCTGTTTGTACTAACGATGCAATTTACAGCAAATTTTCAATAGGAGATAGAAGTCCAAAAGTTCAGCGGTATGCTAGTTACTGTACTATTTCCATCACATTCACAATATTCCATTAATATTTTTCTAACTGAAATAATGGACGTAATTTCACGGTCAGCAGCTAATCATAAACCCAATATCGATCCCTACCGTTCTATTATAATAATAATAGATTCCTCTGAACTATAGCTCGTGTAAGGTGAGAATCCATTAAAATTGGAATTCCATTTACGTGCTGAACTCATCTATAGGAGAGGTATAGAAGAATGATACTTCTAAACGCATTGAATATCGATTGAAGATGAGATTAGAAGGAGAGTCACATCCGTATTAAACATATGGATAGGTAATGGAGGTGGAGAAATCTAATTCCAATCTTCAAGAACAAAATGAATTTCAAACAGGAAGATGCCTGACATCAGGTTGGCGTTCTAGTTTGGTAGTAGTATAGGAGTTAATATTTATTGTTGGATGGAACGGTGAATTTTCTGCAGTTCGAAGAAAAATGAAATACTCTGCTCTGCTGATCCACTTAATAATTTTACTTTATATATACATAACGTTTCATTGTTGTATAATAAAAGTGAATCCAATTGTTATATAACAAAAAAAATCATCACATTCAGTCATGTCAAGTGATTTACTTATTGTATTTTCAACACGGTATTATTCTAAAGATAGGCTATAGAAAACTATAGAATCGAAATTTAATAACGTATTCACACTGCTGATAAATTGTATTAAAATCGCTTTATTCTTATTCAGAATTTTCTGATGCAGTAACATGGAAATCGACATTACTTCCCCAAATACAGTATATACGAGAAGCTCCTCCTATCTCATATACTCTAGAGAAAAGACAATATTGTTGTATTATTACTTTCGGTTCGAAAGCAATTCAACAACCGGAAAATTCCATTATCTCCATCACCAAATTATAAAATACATTCTCTCTTCTCCTTGCATTGGGAGCTCCAAACTACAACACTACCAGTACGCTATTACAACACTAACTCTGTCACTTTAATTAGAGAATAATTCTCTGAACCTACAATTTAATTCATAATTAATAAATTACATATGAAGAAGGAGGACGTACTCGAGTAGTAAATTGTACTTTATTGTTCCTCTCTTTAATACAGTTGGCGGTCTTTCTCTTTCATGTATAATGTAAATGTCATCCTATAGTGTAGTGCAGGAGCTGTAAGAAACGGATGAAAGAATTTGAAATGAATAAATAGGACGACACTTTATTCCTCTAATATAAAGGAAGAAGAAAATGTAAACAAATAGGTATTTCTTATCGTAATGACGTTTATGCGAACAAAAAGTCGACGGAAAATAAGAATAATTCAGATTCTTGTTTAGAGACTTTTCACCCTGAGATGCCAGTGATGGTTATACTACTTTGATCAATCCGTCATTCGTGGTCACAATTAATTTTGTCTTACTGCTCATCAAGTAAATCCATAGTACAATAGTAATACTATTAATCTCATTTACTAAGTTTATAGAAAAATATACTACTTTCTTTGTCCGTTTTTGCTTTTTGGAATAAAATTAAAAAATTACCAGCATAATTGTTAAGCTGTTTCCTTTCAAAGGTTTTTTGTTTTTAGATTCTTTCCTACAGTAAAATCAAGTTATTTTCAACTAATCTGATCACCTTTACATTGCAGCTTAAAGTTATATTCTATGATCCAGATTTCGTTGACGTTGAATTCTTTTCAAAAATCTACAAGAACTTTCAAATACATTTTATAATACGTACTTTTCAAGAGCCGTACTGTAAGTATATATATATGTGAAAAATCGAATATGTTAATTCTTAAAGAAAAATTGCTAATTACCTTCAAAAAGTATATAAGTTTTAGTAATTACTTATGGAAGAAAAGATAATTTTTCAATTAGTTTTATATTTTCGAATTTTCAACTGCTTTCACCTTCAGATCATGATACAATAAGGCACAAGAATTATCGAAGAGAATGAAGGTCATGCTAGATTGATAGTTGGTGTACGGTATGTAATATATTGAAACGAGTCCGGAATTTCCTATTCGATTATTAATCAGAAACTTCATAAAGTTCGGTAAGTTTCAGAAAATAACAATAGAGAATGCAATTACCAGAAAACCGATAAATGAATGTGGTCATTCAAAGTGGGATGAATGTGGTCATTCAGCTGTTCAGGAACTTGTTTAGTTATTTTTGACAGTCGTTTCAAAGTATGTTTATTCAATATCATTTATACGTGATTTTACACTCTTTCCTATTGTTACGAAAACCAACATGAAGTATCATTTTGCTCTGTCATAATTAAACATAAAGTACTTCGAAAATATTTGGCAATTCCATCATATATCATGGCCCAATAAAAGTTTCGAACCTAAACTATAAAAAACAAGTAGACACACTAAACCAAAATGTCAAAAACTCTTCCAAGAAGTTTCAGTGTACTACTATTTCCTGTTTACAACAATTCTCATTGTTCTACATCGATCTGTAGAAACCAACGAATTCAGACTAAGACGAACAGTCGGAAAACCACCGCAAAATAGTCCCATCAATCTTCTAAGCAAAAATTACTCCCTTCTCTTGTTTTAAATTGGAAGACATTAGAAACCAACATTTTGTGGCAAAGAGGAAAAAAGAACTCCAGTACAGTTTATACGGCTCTAATCTACAGTATACACTATGAGGATTAAATAAACATCGAGAGATTTAAAAGCAAATAACATGGAGATTTGAAACAGACAGAAACTTTGGTTGCAGGGAATTATTTTATTCAGTGGAGGGAGGAGAGGGGGCAAAGTCACATAGAAAGTGTTGCAATGATATTATTTGAAATTCAAATGTAAAAGTTTGCTGGCGTGTCAAAACAAGCACACATATTTGAAAGGGAAATTTATAGCGCTTCTTAGAACTGTTTGTAATATTTATTTGCTGTTTGTATATAAATTACACGAAAGAATATATTTAAGGCAATTTGGTTATTCTTAGAAAACGTATAATCTAATTAGGTGCACGAGATAAGGAAAAGACATCGTACTCTTTTTCATTTTACACGTTTCAGTTGAAATAAAGATCTTTATTTTTTTACCACGAAATTGTTTATTGCTTATAAAATTTTCTGAATGTGATTATGACTTCTCTCCAATATTACAACTGAAACTGTAAAAAGCTTTTTCTGCGTATTATTCGGATTTCTTTTCCATTATTAGCAAATATGGTTTCAAATATAACACCAGAGAACGAATGCGAAAAATAATATCTCACATACATGTAAATGGAGAGAGAAATCATATTTTGTGAGAGAGATTTGAAATATTTCATTTTGAAATCGTTTTCATATGAAAACTTTTCTAAATGCAATAAAAAATGTAGTGTTAAGAGAATAAAAAAATGAGGAAGGAAAAGAATCTTGAATAAATATAACAGTTCTAAGAAGCATTAAAAAACATCGAAAGCAGTAAGAAAACATCAAGAATTTAAAACAGCTTCCTTTAAAAAATCTCATATTCATAAAAACTACATCCGTAGACTATCATGTAACAATATCCCAGAAACAACAGCATGAACAATATAATAACAGTGCTTCAAAAACTTTGAAGTGCAGTGGTGCAAGTCATAATTACAATCAATCATTCAACCAATCAATTAGGCGGGTGTTTGTGTACAGAAGTTGAACACACAGTGGATGGCAAATCAGCGTGAGAAATAACATCAAAAAACCACAAAAGCAAAAAACGTGAAGCACATCGAAAAAGGAAGAATTTCGAAGCTCACAATTATTTCTCGTCATTCCAACACGTCTCAGTGATAAAAATCGATAAAAATACCGACGAAAAGGTATTTGTACTGTCTCTCAGCGGAGTCGTGGGTTCACTGTGAACTAAAGGTGTTTTTTGGAGGGAAAAGCTACATGCAGGCATTGTGTTATTAAACATGCGCGGGAACAAACATGCGTAGTGGCGTGGGTTTCGTGAGGGTATTACAGAATTAGGAGGAATCATGAATGTTCGATAGGTTATACTGAGGTGCTGGGTCTGGGTAATTGGATGATTTAATACATTATTGATATACTTTCAATAGTAGAAATGTACGGAATATTGTATATTGATGGAAATGTAAAATCGAATTCCTTGAAAAGCACTCTGTATATTACAGAACATTACCCAACATGTTTCGAATTAAACAATTCATCATCAGGGGTACATATAAATGCAATTAGATGTTATTATTTTAAATACAGAATTATTATTATTATTTTAAATACATCTAATTGGAGTTATATGTACCCCTGATGATGAATTGTTTAATTCGAAACATGTTGGGCAATGTTCTATAATATACGGAGTGCTTTTTACGGAATTCGGTTTTACATTTCTACCTTATTGATAGATATTTCTGGGAAATTTTAATAGAAACTAATTTTATTATCTATAAAAGAAAAAAGAAATGAAGAAATAAAACTGCAAAATTATTATGTATAAAGCCGCTATAAAATAATTCAGCCCTTCTCACTCCTGTTTGATGAAATCTGGTAGAATTTTGTAGCACTCAAATCCTTCTGACTCTTCTATAACCGATAATTCTTCTCTTTGAATATTTTTTAGACCTAAGCCCAACAGTAAGCTTAATATTTCTTTCGATGAAATTGTGCCTGAGAATTTTTCCTTTCGATTTTGCTTTTAAAAGCCCTTTTATCTTGCAGGATATTCAATATTCTATTATACCAATTTTCTCCCCAAAAATAGCTTTCCCAAAATTTTGAGTTTCTCAGTCAACTAGAGATACTGATTTTGAATTTATTGTATAGGCTGGAATCACTTGTGTAGTTGACTTTATATACAAGCCTTTCATTTAGTAGAAAATTATATAAACCTACAATATGTAAAAATTTCGAGTAAAAATTTTGCTGATTTCAAATACAAGGCCATTTGAATGCTTATTCCACCCTAAACCCATTTTTAATTGGCGGAAGTCACCATGTAAAATAAAATTTTTGGTTTTATTGAAAGGGGACAATGAACTCTGTTGATCCGCCACCTGCTACACTGTGTTTCAAAATCGCACTTTTGTGGAATTTTATGCGAATAAATTTCTGTCTTTCAATAAAATAATAGTGCTTAATTTGAAAATAAGGAAAAGTGGCGATGTGATATTATGGAACTCCCTGAATTAAAAAATATATTATTCCTTTTGTCCATTTCCTAAGATATGTGAAAGCCTGTTGTTTATACTTCTGTCTAAAGGGGACTATGATCAGAATTGAAGATGTTCAGTGATTTATTGCTGTGTGAATTATTAACTGATATGAAATTGTGATTTTCGACCGTTACTAATCAGTTAATTGAAGAGCACTTCCAATAAACCAGTGCATGAAGATAAATAAAATAAATACTGTAAGTATATTAACGAAAAATGTCCGAAAATGTGTAAAATATTGTATTATTCTTATACCGTCTTTACCGTGAAGACGATAGAATGCATCCACAAAAAATAGTCAGTTTACCGAACGGTACATAGTTGTCAAATTTATAGATAATATTCATGTCTCTCATACTAATATGAGGGTATACCATAATAATTATTTGATAATTATTTTAGGGGAGAGCCATGATCTGTAGTCTCCATTATGATGAAAAATTATATGTTTCTAAATTAATTACGGTACTTAAGGTTGGTGCAGAAACTTGAAATTTGGTATTTGTGCACTACATAATTTTTTCTAAAATATGGCACCATTGGTTTCGCTCTATGCTGCTTATGTGATGAGAAAGGGGTGCAGCGCCCCGCAAGGGTACTAATTACGGCCCTGATATGGTTATCGTTTTTTAAACATCTTGAAGTTCCCTATAAATTCCAATATTTATTTTTCTCTTTTTTCTCCTCTGTATAAGAGAGAGTCAAGAGCTACTGCTATTTTAATGCCAGATTCAGATACTTATTTAATATAGTGTGTTTTTTTAATCTATTTTGGAATCTATCTACTAAATAGATTAAAAAAACACACTATATGAAATAGGTTTGAAGGAGATTGACTTATTCAACATTAGGAGAAATATTAAGTTAACCAAAATTTACATAGTCGAAGTGATATGATTGTAATGAAGTCAGCAGTTTTTGAACTGCACTGCAGAATTTTCAGAACAATTCTGTAAATGGCACAGATACTACACATACAGTTATACAGTCAGAACTGATAGGCCTATCTTCCTGCGATAAAAATAATGAAATAATGAACGACTTTAAAGTAAATTAAAGGAGGGTGTTCATATTTCCTATATTGATAACTACTGTATACCTTGAATTATACTATGCGTCTATGCCTTAAATGTTGTAAATTATTATTATGTCGTTGCAAGTCAGGTTTACAGTTAAAAGGCCGTTGCTCTTTGAGGTACTGCAGATTAGGATATATTTTGTTGATGCAAATTTAATTTATGCAATACTGTTGTCTTCAAAAAGACAGAAATGAAATTTCCAAACATAACTTTGAATTTAATAGAAAAGAAAATAATAAATTTTCCATGTTGTACTTTCAGATGGACCCACACTCACCAAAACCGTCAAATGCGACTTCCATCGTAATAACTCCATTAGACAAAAGTGAAACTATAATAAACGCATCGAACGAATCAGTTCTTCAGTACGAAGAAAAGCAAGAAAAAGAATGGAAGCAATTTCTACTCAGAATACTCATATTTTTCTGGGGAGTACTGGTACTTGTCTGTTTCATATTTAACATCACAGATCTATTACTTACCATTCTAGTCAAATTTTCTTTATTGCCTTATAACGCAGTTCTATATCGTATCTGCGATTTGGTGTTAGCCTGTTATACAATTCGAATTTGTTACGTTTTCCGACAAAGAAAGAAAGAGAAAGAATTGTTCTTATCTGAATTGAGTTCTGGAACTATCAGATGGTACTGGACTGTTATTATTTTGAATTTCATTTCTCTGTTGCCGTTTGAAGTGATTTATTATGCTATACCAAATATTGATAAAGATATGAGAAGGTTTTTCTTGTGTAATAGATTCTTGTGTTTGTGTTCCTTTGATGATATAGTTATGAGAGGTAAGTTCTATATAGGTTTTTAATAGTCTCCGCTTAAGAATTACGAGAGTGTACTATTATTACAGAAATTATGCAATTTTTAAGAATATTTAGACCACTGTGTATAAGGCATTGTATTTATTATTGTTATAATTTCGAATCATACTCATTTTTTTACATTTATATAGTCAAATATACTATATAATTATATTACTCTGCAAATCATTTGCTAGGTATTAAAACTTGAAATATTAATACAGTAGAATTAATTATCACGAATAATTTGAAAGTGAAAAAACTGGAATTTTTGTTTTTCTGCATGTTCCAATTTTTTTCAGAATTATATAATTTTATAATTTATATATATATTTTTTTACACGAAAGCAAAATTTTATAGATAAGAATGGAGGACAGTAATTTTGATAAATATTATAGTGAATTGATTCATACAGTAATCCTATTTTCTCTAATTTCCTTTTTATATCCCCCTCTATTTTCCTTTTTTTCCTGATGAATTTCCACCTAGTATCCTTTCCATATCTGCAACCCAGGCTCCCCTGTTCCGAATAACAACCCATAACATCCAGGGTTTCCTCTCACGCAACAACGCAAGTGTTCTTTCCAAGGTCATCCTGAACAGTTCAGAGTGGCACATTGTAAAATCTTATAACTTCACGACGCATAACTGTAGAAATATATTAAGCTTCTTTTCTGTTTTGTAAACTTACTGCATTGGTTTAAAGTGGTACTGTGTGTGTTTAAAATAATTTCACATTATATAATGGCACTTGAAAAATGAAAACTAACATTATTATTAAAATTATTAAATTATAACTTTACTATACTTCTTTCAGTCAAAAGATTAAGAAATTTTATAATTATGAATTAGCATTCTGCATAAATTTTTAAATAATGAAATCTTATGTAGAGAAAATACACCTCAGTATTTGAAGTCGATTCTCTCAAAACAAAATATGTATAAATTTCATTTTGGATCTCACGTTCTTTCGAAGTTCGAATCGTATCATCACAGTCTGCTACTCAGCTTTCGATTATGAAAGGAATATTAATGCTATATAAAATTCAAAGCAGCAAAAATTATCAGCTGAAAATAAAACTATTATTTTCTAATTTGTCAGGTGCAGGTGGCTTACTGGAAGAAAGTATTCGAGCTACTCATCCTCTTAGTATGCATATATTAAAATATGGAGTTCTGTCTTGGTTGTCTTACAATTCAATTACTTGCATTTGGTATTCAGTGGGAAAGAATGTAAGGAAATTTAGAAATTTACAGATATTAAGCACTACACCAAAGAAGTAAATAGTTCAATGTCATTTAGTATGTGCAATTTGATACCTTCTACTTTACGAGTAACTAGTATGTAAAATTAAGAATGAGAAAAATTTGTCGGATTCAATAGCTCAATTGGTAGAGCAGGGTCCTGGATAGACCGAGGTCGTGTGTTTGAGTTCCACTTGAGCCGAAATTTTTCTTGTTCTTAATTTATTTTTCCAATGCAAAGTAGTCAGTTAAAATCATTTCATTTATAATATATATTCCTTTGCAAATAAACTTCTAATAATTTAATTTAAAATAATACTAAATATAATTTAGAAAAAATGTTTTTCAAAATATGGATTATAGGCTTCGTCAAAAGTGACAGAAACATGTGCTAGGCCAATTTCGTAAATTTCGCAAAAAAGAGTTTTGAACCCTTGGCATCCTGTAAAGTATAATCTTTGTAATTCGAATACTTCGGAACTCTGTGACAACAATTTATTCTAAGACAGCTACAGTAGGCCTAATGGGATGTTTTGAAAAGGAAATGATCCAGAAAAATCTCAAAGGAAGCGCCAATTTTAAGAAATACCTTTAATAGTTTACATTATTTCGTCAATGACTTTTCTATGGTATTCATTGTTCACCAATACGTCATCAAAATTATTTTTCATCATAAAAACTAGTAGTTTTGAATAAATAATCTATATTAATGAATCTAATTAACATCTGAAAATTGCTAACGATTTGTTCCAGTAGTTTTCGAGATATTAATTTTTGTATTTCGCTAAATCCCTATCTTATAACATGCTGAGGGATAGATTTGTTCCCCAGCATGTTATAAGATAGGAATTTAGCATTTTATAAAAATTAATTGCTCGAAACCTACTAAACCAAATCGTTAGAAAATTTCAGAAGTTATTTAGATTCATTAAAACATAATTGATTCAAAATTACAAATTTCTGTAATCAAAAATAAAAAAAGTTCGATGTCGACTACCCTTTTTGCAAGTGAACATTATAAATTGATTCTAAATTAATGTGAGATACGTAACCAAATACTGGAAAATTCTATGAAAAAGTCAATTTTCAAATTACCTGACAGCAACTGGTGTACAAATGGAATTTCTGTGTCCCCACATTTCTATTCGCAATTGTTCTCCAGTTATACCACGCTTACGAAGTGCATTTATTGTAACTTTACCAACTCTCTGAAAAATATTTACAAAGATTTTATTAAAAAATGTATTTTACAATAAAAGCATGCTTGAATTTACTTGTGAAGTTTCACAAAATAATAATGAAAAATGTAAAGTGTAACAACATTAAAAACATGAAAATCTTACAGTATTGATAGAAATGTATGCGAGAACATGACAATAAGTTGTCATTAATTCTCAGATCGGTGAAGGCAGCTTTTAATAAAAGACCTAGGATATTAATTTCATCATCCCTTCGGTCCTAGTTCCTATAACCTTCTAAAATCCAGTGAAATATACTGTAATAGTATGGTAAATATTTAAGTCAGCATTGACACATTTGCCTATTACAGTATTTACATATTTTTTTATTTATTTATTTCACAAAAACTCAACGGGAATCTTATCCAATTACAGAGTTATCAAAATTTACAATGAACAATCATATACATAAACGACAAGTCTACCTGCGTCTTTTAGTCTTGGACACCGCGTTACGTGTACGTCCGACTTTGGGTCCGTCAAGTAAACGTCAACGTAACACATATATATAAAGGGTATATGAATTGAATAAAGGACGATAGTATAAGGGTAAAATTGCACTT
>JAQIWE010004844.1:0-10414 GCA_034698565.1 Campodea plusiochaeta
TTGTATGATAATATAGCAAACGAAACGTCAATCCAGTATTTTATTGTGTTTTGAAGTGGTCAAATCCATAATTTTGAAGATGAATTATTATTCTTCTAAACGATTTTACGTAATGATAACAAAGCTTCCTAGTAAGTGAAAAATAGTAGAAAAATACTTATAACATTTCGAATCTCAGAAAGTTTCTCATGTTAAACAACTTATACTTTAGTCAATTCATCCACTTTACATATAAAAAAAACAAATTCGAATATCCAGAGGGAAAAACAACAACTTTATAACAAAGGCGCCTGAACGTCCACCTTATTTACCAAAAAAATACAATAACCCCAAAGTTATTTCCATCAAAACATCACAAACTCTTTTTTGGACAGTAGTAATATATTCCCTCAATGGCTCTTCTGGCAAAACTTCAAAATATGAATTGTCGTTTTTGTGAAGAACTTCCTCATCTATACTCGGTTTCCGGAAGTAATAGAATACTCCGTGATCGTGACGTCATCCTACATTTTTTAATCCCACATGCTACTAGAAGTGCTGAACAACTTGTTTGAGATCAACACGTTACTAAGTCAACATTGGGATTTAGCCAGAGTTATTATAAGATTATGTTGGAGATTCGTAGCATATGTTGTTGCGATTCTGAAATTTGTGGATTTTAATAAATTCTTTGGTTATACCGTATGATGGTTTATGTTTTCTGTAAGAACTACTCGTTTATGTTTACTTGAGGTTCAGAGTTCTGTGTTCAGTGGTGAAAATATTCTGTAGTTTTCCATGGATATGATATATAATTTCGAACATCAAATTTCGTTATCGAAAAGTTCAATATCGTTTAAATTTTTGACACAACATACCAATATCGACGATATTTTTAAAATATTTATATAGTGACTGCCAAAAACTCACTCTTTATACTAAAATTATTTATTAAAATTTCTCAAATACGATGAAATTAAGATAAAGGCAAAACATATAACAGTCAATAACCAGACACAATATCCAATTGTCCATGGGATTCTAACACTCATTTATTTATTATAGAAATTAGGAAGATCTGTCTCGGTTTATTTTCATTATATTATTAAACCAATCATAAATATATCCATTTAGAATAATGTCCTTCAGTGTTAATATTAAGATGGTTTTACCCCTAGCGGCCGATACAACAATAAATACACAAATAAAACTTTGGACAGATGTGGGAATCGAACCCGACGCCTCTCCGGGCGAGCGCCTTTCCCACTTGGCCAACCTGCCACACCATTTTTAATCATGCTTTAAAGTTGTATCTAAGCCACTATCCCAACAGTGAAATACTTTCTGCCCAAATTTTTGTGACTTTATTGTTGTATCGACTGCTATAGGGGTAAAACCATCTTAATAATTATTAACATTGTATATTGTCCCCCTTTGCCTTCTCTAAATATTGATGTCCTTCAGATACCTGAAAAGTTTGTGGAAAAAGCAGCTCAATTCCATACCAAACACAGCATAGCAAAAATACCACAGCAGGCCTACTATTCATTATTGTGCATGACCAAACACGCCATTGCAATCGCATCAAATGTATTCCCGATAATATTTGATTATAATAAAAACTCTCTCTGCCACATACTCTGTGCTCTTTCATTACTAGATTAATAAATATTTAATGATTTTATGCTTATTAGATGCCTTTTATTATTCACCAGGGCCGTAGCCAGACATTTTCCTTTTGGTGGGCACTGGTCCAGATCGCCATAAAAAGGGTGGGCACTATAATTTTCACAATTTTCGTAACTATCCTATCTTTAGAATAGAAAGCAATTTTTTCTACGATTTCTTTTTCATTTGACGTAACAACAGTATTTTTGACAAAGTAATTTAACAGCAATTTTTTAGAAGACGATGTCGAACGTATTTTTTTAATATCTCTTTTTAACATTTTAAAAGTAAACATGTCAAAATCTTCCTTATAGAACATTGTAAAATTTCGTTAATTTTCAACATTTTTTTTATTTTTCATAATTTATGAGTAGATTAGTTAGCTGTATTTTAAAATCCGTCGAAATATTGTCAGTAACTCTGATGAGTTTTAATTAGTAATGAACAAATGAAGTACTGCTTATTGGGAAAATAAATATTTTTGAAATGATTCTCTCAACATGTTAATGAGATTAAAATAATTGTAGAAATGTAATTGACTGAATTACTTCAGTTTATGTATTTTTAAAAGTTTTATACTATTTCATTTGGGTGGGCTCACGGGTGGCTACAGTATACTTTGGGTGTGCTGGGCCCACCTCAGCCCACATGTAGCGACGGCCCTGTTATTCACTGAAACGCTAATTAAAATCGATTTAGAAGAGTGGGGTTTATATTAAGCGCTTTTCCAAATGGTTATCATAATATCTGTGACAACATCATGTAACAAACTTATAATCTGCTAATTAAAACGGGTAACAAAAGTTTTAGGAAGCTAAACAACAGATTGTCGGGCTAGTTGTTTGATTTGTTTCAGGATTTTATGATATAGAACTTTTTGACAGAAGGAATTTGGAAATGAGTTGTATACGTCATCCACATTGATGTTATTTCGAATTTGTTGTTGGGTATGTTAATGAAAAATGAAAATGTTGTGTTTTAGTATTATATAATTGTATAGTAATTTTTAACTTTTCGTTTTTAGGTGTATTAACTTCTGAAGATGAGGTATATTGCCTTGAAACATGTTAAGATAGAGAAATAAATCAACAACATTTAACAGAGGAACGGTTATTATTCAAAAGTTTGATGATTCCATATTGTTGTGTGTGTGTGTGTTGGGATTTTTTGGGTTTCCCCTTTATCCCGAAGTCCATAAATATTTTGAATTTGAAGCTTATACGGATGTAAAATTTCAAAGCGATTTTCATTACAGTTTTTTGTATATACCGTATTTATATAAACGTATTTATGTAAACAGTATTTATATAAACGTATTTTGTTAATGAAATGTGTTGAACTTATATATCACATTCAATGTTTAATTAAATAAATAATAATTCATATTCACTCAATTAACTTCAAATTACCACTCTATTAACCATTCCAATTATTTACTGCATACGATTTACGGTTATAATCAGGTTGTGATTTGTAAAGACAGAGGGTAATTATATTTAATTAATTAGTTTTATCCATTAATTTCTATTCGATTACTTATATAGAGGTTAGCTGTTTCCATAAGGCTCTGTAAATGCATTAATCAAAAGTGGATCGAGCTGACTTTATTCTTTATTTATACGGAAGAAACAAGTCTACAAAAATTTCTATTCAATTTTCTTCTTCCTTACTATACTTTTTGAAAATGACCTTCCTCTACGACTTTTCGTTCTAAAAAAAATACATGCAGTAAAGGATATCCTATTTTGACACCATTGTACTGTATATGAAAATAGAAGTAAACATAAAACGGAATTTTTTCCTCAAGAATAGTTTAAAAAAATGAATATGGGATAAAAATACAACGTACAGGCGCGGATCCACTGGGAAATTTCGAGGGAGGCGAAAGCGCTGCAGATTCGGACAGCATCGCAGACACCATCCGCGGGGAGAGGGCTCTTCTGATGACATACATGTAAATAC
Source organism: Campodea plusiochaeta (assembly GCA_034698565.1). NCBI lineage: Eukaryota > Metazoa > Arthropoda > Diplura > Rhabdura > Campodeidae > Campodea > Campodea plusiochaeta. The sequence goes on from JAQIWE010004844.1 coordinate 3,610, forward strand.
GAAGAAATAAAACAAGGTAATTTAGGCTATTTAAGCAAGGATACGCCGGGTTAATGGATTGAAAACATGTATACTGTTGTGAATTTATGCAATCCATGCAATAACAACTTTATTATGACAGCTTAATCCTCCACTGTGGTATTTTACATAAATTAATATTACATAAATATCGTTTACTTCTGTAGAGCTTTTCATTTTTGCACTGTGTGTACCATTTAAATAATAAACCTAAAAGTTCAAATCTATACTTTTACAGAGTGACCTATCGTTTCTATTTCTAAACCACTTTATTGAATTTTCCCTCGAAAATGTTTCAACTGTCTGAACTTTTACAAACCATTTTCATTACAGTTCTATAATAGTAATAGAAAACTTTCAGTTTCCAACTTTTTTAATTCACAATGTCCAATTCAAACCATTTCAACGATTGAACTAGACTTTCAGCCATTTTAAGCAAAGTACGACTGCGCCATACAGTTTTTGCTCAAAGATCAAACATGGGCATCGGTATTTTGCAACATTCCCTTGTAACATAATTTGGTTATACAGTTATTGGTTGGATAAAATGAGACGTTTTCTGTTAGTTATAAATCAATTTTAAATCATTCAAGTTTTCTTTTATAAAACAATTATTTTTTTCTTTTAGAAGACAATTATTTTTTTTACAAATTGGTTTTGGTCTTACGGTAGATAATATATTTTTTACACACCTTGATAGAGCAACTCTTCTGAGTTTTGACTATCTTTTATATTAAGGAAAAATTCAACTTTGATTATCTGATGTTTTAAAATTTAACACTCTCTTTTAAAAACTTGTTTATACAATCACCTTTAAAATTGAAAATATTAAAATATTTAGAGTTGTTTGGTTCAATATTGTTTTAGTTGAAAAATATCGTTTTAGTGACATCAGATCTCACATCGTGCAAGGAAAAAAATAAAAATAATAATAAATAAATAAATATTTTCATTAAGAAATGTTAAATATTAGAAAATAGTAGGAATATCGAAGTAACTATTACTAAAGGTACTACAGTATCTGAAATCAAAAGGACAAAAATCTATACACATGTTTATCAAATTGTTATTGAGATGTAACCAAACCTGGTTGGTTACGCACTGATACAAAAGTGGGCCTCCAAAAACCATCCATCCATCCTATATCTGGCAGTGAAAATGCCACTTGTATATTATTTTATGTAGTCGCCTTTTATGAACGTGATACTGCAGATTGACAGTTTGGTTTAGATGGATAGATTAAAAAAAACTAAACGTGATCTCTACTGTTTAGGCAAGAGATTACGTTTTTTGTATTTTCATCACGCTCGTCAACGATTTCGGATTACTACTGCATCCTCCGGAACGAGGCTCCGGATAATCTCTCATCACAGATTATGTACAGATGATCTATATATGGAAAAAAATCTATTCGATGACACATTCAGAATTTGGTGTTGGTATGTTAAAAAAAAAACCTCAGGCATTTAGAGATATTATGGAAATTATTTTTTTTAGTTCTAAATTTGAGCCTAATTTTACACAACTCATATACAGGGTAGCCCAAAAAAAGGGACACTTCGTTGAAATATAATAAAATCTGAATATTGAAGTTTAAAGGTTGAAATAAGAAGTAGATGATGCCATTTATGATAAACGCAAAACAAAAATTATATAACGTATTACTTACTTACAATATTTTATTACTAACTTATTTAATGATTAATTCTGTTTTCCTCATTCCAGTTCTGTGTTGACCAATCAGCGTTCAACACGTCATCATCTGAGTACTTCTATATAGCCTGTTCTATTGGTCCACCAATATTTCATAAATGCTGTCCACAAAACCAACAGTAAGAAGATTTTTTATATCTTTTTTTACACGTTTTCACTTTTTATCCAAAAGAAAGTTATACTCGGAAAATTATCTCATTGAAGCAAACAGTAAATATATCTGTGCTTGTAACTTTGAAGCAGAATAACAGTTATAATGACTTATTTACTGACATATGGTTTGAATAGTAAAAATACTTTTAATGAAACTTCAAACGATTTGTTACCTATAACCATTATGCTTACAATATATAATATAGTATAAAATGCTCGGCGTCTTCAGAACTTATCAAAAGTATAAAAGCATAAACTTTCGCTCCGTGATGCCCTTTAGTTGTGCAACGTAATATTGCTCTATTCAGCTATTGGACTGTTGGTGGCAGGTTTGATAGATTATATTAATGACAATAAATTTCTATGTGCATCTGTGGCGCAGCCCGGAAAGCCTGAAGACGTGGGTTCGATTCCCACCAGAAGCATGAATATTTTTTGTCATTAATAATTTATTTACTATGTAAGGTGTATCGTATGTCTGTCTATTTATTTTTGTTGTATTTAATTCCCTTAAGCTTTAATAATTGTTATTATGTAATTCGAAATAAAGTAAAATCAAACAAAAGATTGGTTAAATTTAGAGTTGAAATCACCTTTGTACGTTACTTCTGCTTCTTTCTGACAGTTTTCAGTTTTACTTTCATTCTGTTTTTGTTTCGTGATTCTTCGTCAGATAGTATTCTTAGATCATACTGCATTTTCGTGAGCACTAAACTTTTTGGAAAACTTCACCCCGATTCTACGAACCGATCTACCGATTTCTAAGAAATAATTTTTTTGTTAAATTTTTTATTATATTTTAATTGAACTCTTTTTTCAATAGAGTTAGAAATTAATCTGTGACAATAATAGATCGAAATTAAGTGATCCAGAAACATATACAGTATCGAAATTAAGTGATCCAGAAACATATATCGAAATTAAGTGATCCAGAAACATAGATCGAAATTAAGTGATCCAGAAAGCTCTTGAAAAAGTATTATTACCTATTCAAGTATTCTATAGGTAAAATTTCTTATGCAAAGTTATTTTGCACCGCCTATCTTATCAGAATTCAGAAAAAGTCATTGTATATTGAAGGAAATGGAAATGGCAAGCAAGGTCAGTAATGTGCCAAGGAATCACCAGTTTAGGAGAGTGACCAATAATTATTTCAATTTATTTACATTATTTCGCTTAACATTGAATGATCCGCTACTAATCTCATTTGATTTTGCATAATTGATTTATTTCGTAATCAGAACAAAATGAACAGAATCATAAAAAAATCGAAATATATGTAAAAAAAAAAGAAAAAAATTATGAGTGGACAACTCCTCGGCTGGAGCCCTTTGTCTTTGGAGTAACAAGTGGCTGATTGCTATGCTGACAAGAGAGCATTCTGAAAAGTTGGTGTCGTTTAGATTAAGTATTTTGCTGAAATTTGTTTGCTTTTTAAGAGTGCCCTCTGGGTGAAGATGATAGAAGAGGGTTATGTTTGTTTTACAGTGGCGCAAGAAGTGGAGTAGTCTCTCATTTCTGTACTGATGGGGTCACAGTTTTGAAATTTATGAAACGTACAGCAAATGAATGTTAAGTGAGATTATTAATATTCTTTTGTGGTGCCATGACATCATTTTATTCATCTAAACAGTTATCAAAATTTGCAAGTGAAAGTCGAGAAATATAAAAACAGAATATTTTTCCTAAAACAGTGTATGTAAGTTTTTATATATTATATTGATGTATGTTTCTGTTTTTCTATTTGTTGTAGATGACTCTGATGATGAATTTTGTTAAATTCGAAACCCGGGTCGGTAGAAATAAATAATGAAAAGAAGAAAGAACTCTAAGGCAGATTTTATTTCACAATATATTTTGACTATTTGTATTAGTGCCGCAGGCGAACGAGCCCGTAGACGAGTCCTAGTTGTGGGTGTCACTTTTACTAAATTGTGTAAGGTAGGCCGAAATATAAGAAGGTTACAAAAACTAACTTATAGGAAAGGATCGATGAATACCAGATCAATTTATGAATAACCAAACATAAGAAAGTGCAGATTTGTTCACTTCATGTTATCATCTTCGAAATAAATATTTTCCTTGATTAACTAGAATATATTATGCTGGTTATTGTTGGAATATCCGAAACAGAGAAAGCTAAAATATGAATTTCTGATGATGACGGGAAAAATTCGTAGAGAATGAGAATATAGCATTTCTGAAATTTGATATGTGACGAATTATATTTTTATTGTCAATGTTCTAAAACACTCCAGCAATTTTTTTAATTATATTTTCCCAATAACATTTAGTAATCTTGATAACAAGATGTAAATAATAACAATAATTAAATGCTCTACCCGAAAATAGTGTCGGTTCAGTAAACTATTGAACCCATAGATCTCCCATTTTAGGTTAAAGGCCCATTATTTTTCAGCGAGAAGTCCCGATTTCCAACTCAGATTAAAGGTCCCTTTAGAATCGAGTACAATAGAGAACAAAAAAGTGAAACGGGACTTGTGTGTTGGAAAATGGGACGTCATGTTGAAAAATATTACAGGTTTAAATCCACACGCACCTTTCGGAAGATCGGAACTAAATTTGCACCTTTCGGAAGATCGGAACTAAATTGTACTTCATCCTGGACAGAAAGGTTACTTCTCCTACACTCTTGCCTACTGCACAGGATACGCTTTAAGAACAAAGAGTTCTAAAAAGGTTTAAAAAATAAATAAGAGAGAACGTTATAACGTTAATTATGGTTCAGGATGAAGTTAGAGTATAAAAGTTTAGTCTTATAACTCTTATTAGAGTAAAGATATATTATATAAGTTTTAATATGGAATCTTCAAACTTTTGAATAATAGCCATTCCTCTGTTAAATGTTGTTAATTTATTTTTCTATCTCAACATGTTTCAAGGCAATACACCTCATCTTCAGAAGTTAATACATCTAAAAACGAAAAGTTAAAAATTACTATCGATTATATAATACTAAAGCACAATATACTTACAGAAATAAAAACAAAAACGTGTAATCACATCTGAAGATAACAAAAACTAACTGTGAAAAAAGAACTTGGGAAAATTTTTACTGTTGACTAATAGAACTATTTAAGAGAACAAGCTGAAGAAGGACCATGTAATAAATTAAAATTGTTAGGATGTTTTTTAATTTCAAGGGATTCTAAAATGAAAGTAAAGTTTTACTAATCGTCGATACCAAAATTATACGATTTTCGAAAAGTCTATTTAAAAAGCCACAGCTATGATTTCGGAAATATTCGAAAATTTGCCTAACAGCTCAGAAATTTGCAAATAAAAATGATTCTAATTTATTTTCTCTTTCAGTGTAAATAATAATGTCTCCTATTAAACCTATTGTGCTGTACGATATTTGTAGTGAGCGTGTATGGCAAATGATCAACAGTGCTTATATCCAACATCTAACAAATTGTCATCAGAACCATTCACTAGATGAAAATGGTAAGAAATAAAATCAAATAGTAATCAAGTATAACAATAAAGAAGAAATCGTGGAAGCACATAGGCTGAGATTGTTAATAATTCATATTCAAGAAGGCTCTATACTCAGACAGTAATACAGAATTATTCCGTAAATTTTCAAGTTTATTGTAAACTCATTTTCAAACGTGTTACAAATTATTAATTTGGAGCCTTCTTGAATATGAATTATTACAAGAAACTCAGACGATAAGGAAATATTCAAAAATAAAATAGTAAAAGTAATTGAACTTAAAGACTGTAAATTTCTGCTTAAAAAGTGCTCATACGATTTCTTGTTAGGTTTGATTAATCAAAGGAAGGAGAAATGAGTTCAAAGTATTTCATGTTTAAGTACTTTAATTAACTAAGTTTTCATTCATCTAACTGATTCAAGGAAGCATCATCACTTGAGCTGTTCAAGATTCAATCTGTTCTGAAGTACAGTTTCAATATTTCATTGAAATGTCATAAGGTTTGCAATGAAGTGAGTTCATATGGCCGCATTCGGACTCTAAAAATTATGGTTACTATGTGGTTTAATAGCAGAAATGTGTTTCTATTTATTCATTGCTTTAAAACACTAACCACCTTATATTCTTCAAGATACCCCTGAAAAAATAATCACATGGGTTCAAATCTGTTGAAGTAAAAAGTCAAATATGCCCATTTTGGGAACTTTCTGGGTATCTAATTGGCTATGTTTCTCACTGCTGTGAGCTATTTTGTTAAGAACCTCTCATAATTATTAACTGAATAAAAATTTCATGATCTCAGCTTGAAGATGTCCGAAAAATATTAACAGTTACAGCGAAAATAGTGCCATTTAAAATAATATGAAATCGTAACTCTGTCATAGGTCACGTATTTTCCTTATTTTTCTTTAAATATACATATTGATATTTTGGTTAATTTTTATAATACATAATATAAATATCTTAACAGTCGTGCTTACGAATATTATAATTTCTCATTTAGTACCCAATATTTATTAAAGCATAATTAATATAAAGCCAACGATCGTAATTCCCTCACTGTATCCTTCCAACTTCGGCAACCTATGCGCTTCTCTTTTGTATAACAACCCGTAACTCACAGGGTTCATACCTACAAACACTCAAAGTGACATAGTTCAGCAAAAGATCTGTTACCACTCAGATAGAGCCACTGGTTACTGTTAAATTTTATGTTGTTTGTTTCCTGATTTAGACTTACTTTTATATACAATTTCCTAATGGGAAAAGATTAAAAAATAATGTAGCTACTAAATATTGTTTTCAACACGACATGGAGCTTCTCACACGAAACTCAATATAATTATAGTTATGTACAGAATTAATAATGAAACATAATACTTATTATTTTCCGTTAATATTGAATTTCTTGTTTTAATGTAACAATATATTATATCGCAACGCAATAACTAATAATAAGT
>JAQIWE010004845.1:0-10413 GCA_034698565.1 Campodea plusiochaeta
AGATTAAGTAACGTATTCACATTTAAGATATTTCTTGGGTCTGACCACTTATAAGAAACAAACTAGCTAGCTTCAGGACAGTTCACCTTTATTAATAAAAAGGCTTTATCAACTGTACAATAAAGCCTTTTTATTAATAAAGGTGAACTGTCCTGAAGCTAGCTAGTTTGTTTCTTATAAGTGGCCAGACCCAAGAGATATCTTAAAAATAATACTTTATTGCTTAAAAGAACAATTGGCGAATTGAAAGTTGCTGTAATTAATGTTCTACAATATTGCAGAAGAAGCAATTTTATGTTTTGTATTTGCAGAAAATAAAGTTTTTCCCCACACTTTTTCCCATTCTTTATACAAGAAACACGTTTGGAAATCCCTAGACAAATCAGGAAAAACTATTGCGTTGCAAAGTAAACATAATCTCTTATGATGTACATAGTCTAATGAATACTGAAAGATGTTAACACGCAACTGAGAAAGTGAGAATTTAGATGCAGTAATAGTGTCATTGTTACATGAACATGCAGGAATTATAACATAGTTAAGAGCAGATTTCTGAAGAAGGCAGATCTTTCCTGAAAATGGAGGTTTTATTGAAAACTGTTACCATTTTATTCATAATTTATGATTAGAATAATTTTGTGGGCAAGTAATATAATTTTGCAGAAAATAAAATATTTGTGTAGAGTTTTTTTATACACATTATAGTGATACACTGTATATTAATGAAAACATAAGCAGCTAAACTTTGACATAATCAAGAGGCAGAAAAGATTTTTATCCTGACAAAAAAAAAAAAAAAAAATTAAAATTAAAATTCGCTACAGCTAACTTTCAGACTACTGATCCTTTTCTTTCTGTGCAATAAAAAGTGTTCTAAAGTACAAAAGAAATCAACCTTTTCAGATATTTCCAGTGCCTATATAGGCTCTATCTTCACTGGTATTCTTCTCCTTTCCGTTTATCTTGCGGTATTTTTCAATTTTATATTTCCTCTTATCTTCTCTACGGTATTCTTTCTTCAAGTACACTTTCATGTGCTTTAGTATGTTTTTGTATATTCTTAAATTTTATGCTTGTTACATATACACTCTATCTCCTGCTTTTATGATTGCATGGAAGTTTTCATTTCTTAACTTGAAGGCTTATTGTATCAATTTTTTTTAAAGGTTTAGATAAATTTGGAGTTTGTTATGAAAAAACAGGGATTTCCATGAATAGATTTATAAAACGAAACATTCATGAAAAGCAGCTAATTTATCTTTTAGCTGAGACACTTAAAACTATTAAAATTATTAAGAGTATAGACCTTGACCTAAAAATAACGAAACTGCCATTGTATATTTTATATACACATTAAAGTTCATTTGGATGTTCAATATTGCTGTTCGAAATTAGTTCGTTTGCCCATTTCAGAGTAAATTTACTGAAACTGTAGACTATACAATATTATTTAATGACATTCTAAAATAATTAGAGTATAAAATAGTGCAGCGAAACAAGAGCTTAAAATACACCATACCGTAACCGACTTCAGATTACAGTCACAATAGTAACCGAATTGATATTCCAAATACGCCACGACTAAACTTGTGCATTAATCCTTTAAAACCTTCCAAAACTCTACTTTAAACACGATAACTGGAGCGGATCTTAAGAATAAAACCCATTTCGAAACTTCCTGCCATTTCCTTTAATTCAATTTCCGCCATTTTGAAACGGAAGTGCATAAAAACAAAAGAGCAGCAAGTCATTAGTACTATTCCAAATGAGATGAAATATGGAAAGTGGCATTTGGGTCTGTAATGTTTAATGCTGATTAAAGTTGACAGGGGGAGCTGTTGTTTAAACATGAAGAATGATAATCTGGTCAAGGACCTCTTGTGGGAAATGAGAAAAGTAATTATGGGAAGAGCGATGTTTTGGACAGGGGAAATGTATGGTAATTGTCGTTTCATTTGAGTCTGTGTCATGTTGGTTAGAAGTGGGAAATATACATGTGACGATAATAATTTTAAATCGTGGGTTCGAGTGCGATTTGAGCCAAAAACCTTCTTGTTTTTAATTTATTTTTCCAATGCAAAGTAGTTCGCCAATTAATGATAATTTATAATGTGAAATATGTTTAAAGGTAAATTTTTATATTAAGTCTTACAATTTTTAATGGAGGTTTTTGTTACAACATACTGTATTAAAAACTGAAGATAATATCAAAACTTTATCAGTCAAAACAACTATCTGTAACCCACAAATGCATTGCTAATTTGCTAACCCATAGCATCGAACCTTTCATTAATTTTTAACAGTAACTCATTTTTAATTTTTTTTTATAAAGATATATCATTTTTAAGTTCTATATCATCTTCAATATATAACTTTATTGACTATTAAACATATAATGAAACTAAAGAGAAATTTTCATGGATTTAGAAATTAACTTACGATTTGGATTAGATATAATTTCAGTTTAGATGTCAATAAAATATCGATACGATCTGTAATACTATGCACGGGATCTTCTCATTCATAAAAATCTACAACTTCCTAGTTAAAAAACTGCAGTAATATCACTGCAAATAAACTTCAGTATGCAGTAGTAAAGACTAAACAAATAATTCCTCCTCTTTTGGTCTAAAAGGAAAGTTTTCTTTGCAAACAAATCAAACCAGCAGAAGGCACCACCATATGAGACTATGAGTAAAACTTTTTCAATATATGCAATGAATCCATTAAATAACCGCTTTAGTATTTGACAATACGAGACTAGAGAATAAACTGAGAAAGTAAAAGTCGATTGTGAAAAATTCAACGATTTACTAAAAGGAAACAGGAAATTGATTTTTCTTTTTCTTAGAGGATGTAAGGTAGAATTTATTAAATATAAATTTAGTTGCGTATTCAAGCTGAATTGTAGTGTAATTGTTTTTGCGGATTCAATGCGGTATTTTCTTGTTTGTTGTTAAGAAATGTTGAGCAATCTGTCTCATAGAATAGAAAGTTGTACATTTTCATAGTCTATAGCCTTAAAGTAAACATTCACAGGAAGAATAAAATGTATTATAATGGCACAAAATGATTATGTAAATAAAATGTATTATCTGACAACTTTACAACACGTTAATTAATAATTAAGATTAACATTATGCATGCAAAGATCGTACGGTTAGGATCCCACAAGAAACAATATTTTTGCTGCAGGGCTTGAATGATCTGTTGCTTCTTTACATAATCTATAACTGATTAACATTCAACAATTGTAATTAAACAGCAAATACTGCAATTCTTTCTATATAAAAAACATGTCAGAAGTTTTCAGAGTAATTTATTACAGAATGTGAAACTTTGAAACACAAAACAGCTAAAGCAGCACTTGGACAAAATATATATAAATTTCTATACCGAATATCACTTCAGTAACTTTGAGATACCGTACATAACTTATATTTTGATAGCACCTAACTATACTGTATTGCTACAACAAAGTTAATAATTATATTTCCTATTATATCTTAACGTTTGATGTACCACTGTACCGCCGTAACCATGACATGTGATGTACCACTGCACTAACCATGACCTTTGTACCTTGCAATAAAACCCCCAAACAATAAAACCGGTCTTACTCTGTTTCATAATACATCAAACACCCTACCATTAAATTCGAGACTACAGTAGTAACTTTCCTTTGAAAGCGTCAAACTCCACCTTGAAAGTTTCTTTCCTTATAACATATGGTCTCCAATAGAACCGTGGGAGCAAAGTACCAAAAGAAGTTTTAAGGAGAAAAATAAAATTGGCAACGAAGAATTTCAAGGAGGTTTGTCGACTACTACAGTAGAAGTTTAGTTTGATAGGAGGTTTGTTGTAAAAGCTTGTATTTTTTTGGCAGTGGTGTGTTTAGATTTTTAAAGTTTGTTTTTGAGCTAATTTTAATTACTTATCAAAGGAGAAAATTATTACAGCTGTGATTTTTTTAATGGAAAGACACTTTCGTGAGTTTTGTTCTCATGAGTTTTACAATCTATGGAATTTTAATTATCATTATTATTTTGTTGTTTTCAAAGAAACTTCGCTCAGTAATGTCTTAGATTAGAAATTAGTATTTACTCCTGAGAGTAACTTTACAACTCTGGTTCGTTAACTGGATATCACATAAGTTATGAATGGACTTTATAATACTGCACCACTATACTAAAATAAATAAATAAATAACATTTATTTTTTAAATAATGTGGAAGATGCTGGGACAATACATTCAATATATAGTATCATTTAAAAATTATTGATACTAGTTATTTCAACATTGTACGTCACTGTAAAATCAATAGTATTAAAATAGCGATTTAAAATCCAGTGTAAACCTTAAACATAATACACAATAACGTTTTGTCAACATCTTTAATTTTGTAAATAATTTTACTAATGTGACCAAGAATTACGTTGTAATTTGAAATATTAGCAAAATAAATACAATATGACGATGCAAACCGTATTCAATCCATCTTTAGTATATTAGTATGTTTATCTATACCAGGAAACCTCACAAAAGAACTAAAGGAGGCCAATGCGGAGGTTAAAAACTTAAAGTAGATGCACGTTTGCTTTATATAAATATATATATGAAAGCTCCTAATTCAAGCACAAAATTCATGTTCCCTGTAAACCGTGACCTTTAGTTCTTTTAATCTTGTCAACAAATCATTTAAAATTAACAGTATTAAGGAAAATACAACTTAAAGAAATATAACAAAACGATATTCTAATTTGAAGGAAACGAATTAATGCAGAATACAACTAACTGACTTTTCCTTGTTAACTAGATACCGTCATCATCAGGTAAGCTCGAAGAAGCTCAGTATGGTAACACTGGTTGTAATTATAGCTCAAACAGCCTATTATCATCACAGCATTTCTTAAGCATGTTGGATTTACATAATATACATTATGCATAATTTTACGTGAAACATAACTGAAAATTTTATTACAGAATAACCCAATATTTACTGACATTCACAAATAAACATTTACCTTTTCATTTAGAACCAGGAACCTTCAATATAAACAATAATAAACATCCTTCTTGTTTATTTTCATAATTAAGAATGTGAGTTAACATTCCTAATGCAAACATTGAATACGTATAGTTATATTCTACGCACTCTCTATATCTTTCAAATGACAGCACATCTTAGTAATGTCTTAAAATAGCTGCTATTTGCGTAATAGTCTGTGATGCAACTATATAAGGATGCCAGTTAATCTTGCAGAAACATCCATTACTGCAAGAACCAATACGTATTAAAGCAACAGCACACCACTAATGGCAGAAAGATACCCTTGCGCAAAATTTAATCACTTCCGTGCCCCTGAACATTAGACAACAACGCCGTATATTTTAGTACTACCACGCCACCGCAAGATGGCAAACCGAATCATTTTCCCGCCTTCGTAATAATTCCCTCAAATAAATTACAACCCCTTCAATTTTCACTTATCTGGAACAAGTCCAATTGTTACAAGTTTTTTTTAAGTTAACAGCACGCAGTCGGCAACGAGAAATAGAAATCTAAAAAGTCTCTTGACGAAAAACGAATCATTACGGAAAGAACCATTTTGAATAAATAATTCTGAACACGTCGGAGATGTTAGAGGGAGAAGGAAACCGCTGGAAAATTCCTCAAAAAGAGATTTTTTGTTGCAGGCTTGAGCAAAAGTATAGAACGGAATGTAAAGTAGAGAGCAGATGAGGGGACTGAATCAAAACTTTTAGTGGTATTTTCGACCTCCAGTTCAAAGACTTCTGGGGTTTAGGATTGCTTTTCAAATTCTTAAAGTTTTTTTCAATATTATAACCTTCTGCTAAGAATGAAAGTCTGAATTTCAATGTTCGCTCTCTAAATTTCAGAATCACTCCAAAAATGTTCGAACCTTGTATGTAAACACTTTAAAATCTTCACTCATTAATTTGGATAAATTGAGCAATTGTTTCTCTTTATCTTTCGATTTTTTTTTCTCTCACTATTACAAAATTTCATAGTGGTACTTATGGCGAAGGCACTAAACTACTGCATCTAGTTATTTGAGAGAGCATTTTTTGGAAATGGTTGCAAATAAAAGCTTCATTCAGTTGCTCTTGTTTTTTGAAAAGGTTATATCAAGTTTCTCACAGATTACTTAATTCCAGCAGATAATACTTTCTTTGCCATATTGTTTTTGACCTGTATACAAGACATACAGTTGCCGTGCTGATATATAAGTGGGCCGTACGGGTTGGGAAAAGCCTATATTTTTCATGTCGGCTTTTCGTAAATCAAAGAACAAAATAAAAAGTTTGGACCTTTTACGAGTACTTCCAGTGTATTTACATGAAAAACTGATATTTTTAGGAGGAGACACTCTTTACCAAGTAAAACATACGTTATATTTCCATTTTAAAATGAATAATATTTAAAAATAATTATCATTTTTGAAGCAATTGTTTACACACCGTTTGGGCGTTCTTAGAAATACTAGAAATAATCATGTATTCTATTTTTAAAAATATCTGTTGTATAAGTCCTGTATAAAAACAAGGTTCTCTCTCTTTAAAATATTATTCGTTTTCTTCAAAAGAATAATGACTGTGTATGTTCATTGTTTTCTGATTAATTTTATTTTTTAGGCATAATACTGTTGAAGTTTCTTTCACAATAACAGAAAGGTATATTTACTTTAAATCTATATTTAGAAGATTTTCATCATTGAAAATAATTTTGTGTTGATGCGGATTTGTTTTACCGACAGAACAAATTGTAAGAATTCCATAAAAAATAATGCACGATAATTATTGAAAAAGAAGTTTCATAAGAAACCTCATGGTTCCCCTTATGTCAGCTGAACGTCAATCTTTCTCCTCCCTCACTTTTCTATTGCCCAATACATCTGGTCTTATCCAACTGTAAGTGTACGCAACCTATATTCTTAGTGACGTAATAAAAGAATGAGTTCAGCATCGTATAAGTGACAGAACCCTCTTGCATATTTAAATTTAGTTGTGCATATGGAACTTCCTGTTTACAGAAAATGGCGGGAGATTGACGTGGTCCTACTTGGCACTTGTTGCAACGACCTTCAAAATCGACTGCCAAATTTTTACTCCAAAACAACAAAAGTGAAAGATGTTGAAAAAAGTTTGTTTTTGAGACACGTGTAAGAGTGACGTATGTATAATGATAATAAACCACAAGCTGATATGTTTACTGGAGTGTTTCAGGTCGACTTTCCGCTGAAAGGGGATCGATCAGGAAAAAATAACCTATTTTATCAAGTCAGTTAGAAACGCACGTTTTCTGCATAACACAGTTACATACTTTATATGAGTTAATAAAAAGATTTAATTAATTAACTCTAAAATTCAGAGTTTTGACAATAATTCTGAAATTTATTTTCACTGTACCTTTATGATTTCGCTGCCTAACTTTCACAGATTTTGCTATTTATTTTCATTAAAACCTATTAGATTTTAAAATGGTGCAGTGGATTTCAAGAGAAAGAAAAGGCTAAATGGATGAATCTGCATTATGATGCAAATGTAAACTAGGACAACTTTTTAAAATTCCCATTGAACGTACTTGAATCACTTAGAAAATAAAGAAACAGTCTCATAACAAATCGATTTCAACGAAGGTGGAGAACTATAACCGTAGTACAGTACTACATATTTTCGATGTTTCAATAACCAGCTACAACATAGTACCGAAGAATTGTTTCTATCAATGTTAAAAGTTTAATTTACAATACGTTAGAGTCTTATACGTACGAGAAAAAGAAGTGCCAAAATTCTACAAAAGCCACTTCTTATTCCATTCTCGTCTGAATTTCACGCTTCCACCTACACAAGTGTGTGAAAACAGCTCTAGCAGGTAATAAAATTCTTATTCACAGCAGAACGATATTGTAATCGGACATTGTCCAAGAGTAGCCGTGGACAACTGTATCCCGGTAGAAATCGATCGACTAGAATGACCAAGAGAGAGAATATATCTATAGGAAATACTGCATCTGACCGTTTACTATTTGCTCTGTACTTCTCTGTTCGTGATCTTGCAAGGAAGTGCAAGCTGCGCTTGGCACTGTTATTACATTTTATGCCAAAATATTGGGATTATTCTATAGAAATAATGGTACTGCTGTTCGTCACATTAACAGTGACTGTAGGAGTATATTTTAGTATGATTTTTATATCTTTTGAATATCGCTGAGAAGTGATTGTTTTTTTGTTTCGTTTTTTGCGATTTCCTGTTAGATATTGGTTGTTTTATTTTCTAAATAATTTAATAAAGATTATTATACAATCTTTTTTAAGCTAAACATTTTTATTGGTTCTGAAAGTAGATTAAAAGCACATAAAAATGGCAAAGGTCTTCAATCTTTAAAAAATTAGGTTAAAGGTTAAGTACTACGACTTTTAATTATACTTATAAATATATTCTTCATTATAATCTGTGGAATGTTCATTTGATAATTCATTATTTGTGGTAACAGTTATTTGAATATTTAATTTTAGGTTTTTCACCAATAAAAAACATAATAACTTCTCATACGAAGAAAAAATGAAGGTGCTTAAATTTTTCGCATTATCTACCAAAGAAAAAATAATTTATCACGTTTTTAAATATTATACTTCAAATCAAGGAAAATAATTTGGATTAGTGAAGTTTGCAAAGCATTATGTCAACCTCAAATCAAATAGATTTTTATCCCTTGAAGCCAACTAATTTTCAGAGAGAGAAAAATCGGCATGTTCAGTCTCCCAAACATTCGTTGATTGGCACAATAAAAATTCCTCGTATTTGATGCCGAACCGATACCTGTCGGTCTTCGATAATAAATTGGTTGTCTGGCAGATACCATTTCACCCCAAATCTGGGAATTATCACCACTTTTATGGTCTTTTCTCCTCAAAAGAACACGACGTAAAGTCAACGAACTACTAACCTGCCGCGCCCTTCACAAGTAAGTTCATTTGAAAAATATTTTGCCGATAGAAGTTTCCATTAAAGTCGACTACAAAAGATTAAAAGATTTCTATAACGAAGAAGAATTGGTTATTTCAATCCAGGTATATAAATTTAGAATGGCTTTATTCATGATGTGAGAGAAGTGTCGAGATGGGCGTTTGTCACTCCATATCCTTCCTTTATAGTTATTTTTAAATACCGTACCTACTGTGGATTAGCACAATAGCAAAAATCGATGTGGAGTTACACGAATGTCTTTGTGATATATGACGTGCGTTCTTTACAACTTTAAACTTTTATATAGTGTTTTATATGGATTATTATAATTGCATTTCTCGCTTTTTGTGTTCGCTGATAGTGTAGCACCATCAGAAGTATTACAATATTGTATTACTGACGGTCCAACATGTTTTCATGGTGATTTTTGTTGTTGTTGATTGTTAGACAGGATATGTAGAAATACAGGCCAACAATTCGCTTCAAGTGATAATTTTTCCTTTATAATAGCCTATAGGATTTTTCATTATTCGATTTTAAACGTAATTTAGTAGAATCATCTATGCGTCACAAATTACAGTATTATTAATGAAACTATTGAAAATACTTAACTTTTCACCATCCTGCGAACTTCTGCAAATAACATTGTAATAATCGAAACACAGGAAATGTATTTAATTGTAAAATTCACACGAAGAAAAATATGATTTCCTGAATTGATCAAAATATTTTAAACTAACAGTTTTCACAATTTTCATATCTTCCTAGCCTTGCAAGAAATCAAGAATGACTAAATTTTGAAACGTCAACTTTGTTCATCATCATTAGCAACTGGAAAACATTCTAGTTGATTTATTTACCGCTTACATTACTGTACCATCAGTGTCAGTCGGAGCTGATGACGCGTGCGATTTGAAATTACATTACTTCCTTATTGCTTGTTAGTGTATATACTTGTAACTTCAAAATAATTCAAATCTCTATGGACTTGGCAACCTGTTTCTGTATGAAAATGACGTTACCAGCCAGCAGTACCGGTATATCAACGTAAAGAGGTGTTTGATTTATGCTGGTTCAAAATTAGAACGCGGCATTAATAAAGAAATGAATATTATGACAGTTGCAAACGGAAGTTTCGTGGAAGAAGTAAATTGAATGATTAGTTGCTTTTCACAGTTTATATAAAATGTTCGTAGGCGAAAGAACATGATTTCAAATCTTCAACTTTCACAGAGGACGCAGAAAATCTAGAAGTAACTTGTTACGACGGAGGAGGCTAAGTGGCATTTTCTTAGACTATTAAATAGTTCTACTTGGGTTTAACCACTTATCGAAACACAATATTTCTTCAGGACGTTTCGTCTTTATTAATGAAAAGGCTTTATCAACTGTACATAAACATTTTTATGAAAAGGCTTTA
>JAQIWE010004846.1:0-10412 GCA_034698565.1 Campodea plusiochaeta
ATAGTTTTACTACAAGCTGTATAATAAATTCGAGGTGGATACAGGTACTCTGATTTTTGGTTTTGTCATTCGAGTATTTAAAATTAGTAACAGTCACAAAAATATATTGCCATGAAGCGTAAGTTCAGGAAAAATTATTTAATTATTCTATTGTCTAAAACAGTACGACGAATATCAGCAAGTCATGATTCGATATTGACAAATATCACCAAGAAGTTACTATGTATTTCAGTATCAATCTACATTTTTATACAACTATTTGGTATTCAAATAATTTACATTATCATAATACTATTTTATGCATTCTCTTTTATGTAGCGCACTATAGTCAACACTTTGCAGTAATGAACACAAAGGTGCATCACCTTGTTTACACAAACCTGGCAACACTGTACTATACAACAGACGAAAGTGCGAAAACTATGACCATTACTTTTCCCATTCCCCCAACCAAAAGTCACATTGAGCGAGGTCATCGACTTACAAGTAACCTTCCCTACTTTACTCACAAATGACTGGCAAAGGAATACATACTCAGAGAAAAGTGTCTTAGTTAGATAAAACAAAAGTAGACTCTTCAACATTATTAGAGCCTCGGTATTAGCTTAACTTTTAGTCTTAGCGCAAACTATGGTGTAATTAACATTATCCTCTTTGTATAATAGAGTAATTGTAATGCTAAGTTAAAATCCCTTGGAAAATCTTCACATTTTTCGCTGTCGTCATCAGTTGCAGCCGAATAGAGGACAAACAAAACTTTCTTTGCGGAATAACAAAATTTTCTTCCAGGGATCTCCAGAGAATAGATGTTAAATGGATCTAAGAAGGAAAGTTTTATTATTTATTGCTTTGTTTAATGTTCAGGAATGGTCTTGTAGTTAGGGATAATTGCGAGATATGCAGAGTGTGGTAAGAAATTATATGCCTTGGCTGCAAAGTAGGAATGACAAATTATTTAAGAATAGTCAATAATTATGTTTTAAGTCATTGTTGTGATATAATCGAAACTGAAGTCAAATTGTCTTTTTTTCTTCGAGGGGTATCCACTGCAAAATTTTACATTTACCGGAATTAGCTGAAATTTGGATGGAAGTCGGGAGGAGTTCGCCAAAATTCCAAATAATTCCGATGGAATTTGAGTAAATTCAGAAACAGTTGCACACCGGAATTTTCAAGTGAATACTGTTTTCCCAATAATCCAGTATTATGTATTGCTATACAAACACTTCTTCTCCTGTGATGTAACTGTAACAGTTGTCACAATGATTTTCTGAAAGCTTCTATACGTATCAAACAAAAATACGTATCAGACAAATGAACCTTTATAAAAATTAATACAGATGAGAGATTTCAATAAAAATCTAAATGGACTGACAATGTTGATAATTTATATTCAGAAAGACACCGAACTCAAACAGTAATACAGAGGTTTCCGTAGATTTTTCAAGTTTAATGTAAACTCATTATCAATCGTTTTATAAAAATAATATGAACAAAAAGTTCGAGTTTAAAATAATACATGAAAATAAAGAGCATTAGTTTCAAATTAATATTTATTTGCAGCAGGCCTAGACCCTAAACCATAAACATCAGTATTAACATAGAATAATTTTATTTCAAATCATTCTACATATTATAGACCCAGGAACTTTAGAAGGACGATAATCTCGGCATAACCTTATAAATCCGATTCTCTTAGAGATATAGAGGTTTATTTCTTTTTTATAGAAAAATATCCATGGGTGTTTACTTACTTTATGTTAAAATTTGAAGAGTATGCCGTTGACAGTTTAATCACAAAACAATCGCAAAGACACACACTTCCACCAAAATGGTTTTCATGAGATTTTATATCCAGCCACAGTGGACTGATACACATTTTGTAGGTTTGGAAAATGAATGCAAATAGTTAGGTGACTCACCAACAAACAATTTCCGTACCTTCCGAGGCGTGTTTCATATGTTTACTCCTACTGAATGTTTAAACGGCTCATCCTGTGACGCTGTTTCGGTCGAAACAGCGGATCAGTATGTGACTACGTAGTGTATGTATATTATTGTTATTTTACAATTTCTTTGACATAAAGCACTATCCGCAGTAAAATCCACAACAAAACAATTTGAACTCCAACACAAAGCTTTCATATTTCATACACCCTATACTCTATCCCACTATACCCCAAAACTACTCTTCACTATACCCCATGACCACACCATATCTCATAGATATCTTCACCCCACCCCTTTGAACTATAGCATCAGATAGTACATTAAACGTAAGTAGCACTGAAATGATAACCCGTTGTTTGAATATAATGGGGCAGTATATATGCTTTCTTCTCATCCTCTAATTGCTCTTATTCCGTCTCAAAGGAACAAAGAAATATACCTAGAGCATGTGTGGTTTCTTCTAAGATGACTCGCAAGATGTCTTGGATGTATGGAGTCATTTAGATGCAGCTGCGGTTGTGAAGTCATGGATTAATGAATGAATGAGACAGGAGTTTTCTTTTTGGTGGTTTCATTTTTTCCGTGTTATATCAAATGTTATTTAAATTAAGAGACATGTTGATTTTAATTTTAATAATGATTATCGACTACCTTCAGACTTTGGATAGATTACATTGGTATTAAAATACAAATTGATTAACATTAAGTAAAGTCACTTTATGGATAAAATTTGACTTCTGATTAATAAAGCTCGGAACACTGTCATAGGATTTCAAGAAAATATTTCTGTATACCCGCTATCGGAAAGACAGCATTTTGTTTGTTATTTCTTTAGCTTTTTTAAAAATATGGAAAGAAGTTTACATAATATAACAATATCGGAAAATTGCTATACACGAACTTAAAAACTCATTTTAGTGAGCAGTAACAAAATTAAGATGTCACTTCAGTGGTTAAACCTGTATTTTTCAGCGGGAAGCCATCTTTTCCAACACACATATCTCGTTTTACTTTCTTTGTCATCTATTGTATTCGCTTTCCCTAGAGACCGATAAGCTGTGTTGAAAAAGATGGTTTCCCGCTGAAAAAATACGCCTTTAACTAATCAGTTCAATTGATGGACTGAAGTTTACATAGGGAGTTGAGGTTCATTACATTATTTTGAGATTGCTATTGACTAAGTATTTCAGTCATTCACTTTAAATCAAGTTGTACAGTTTATACTTTACAAGAATGAGAAGATTTTGTTTACAAAAATATTAAGTTTTCACAAATAAATTTTACTAAATGTTTAAATATTAACTGATATCTGAGATTCAACCACAGAACTGATTTGTGACGGTACAAAATTTTCTCTTGCACTTCATTAATTTTTACGATTTTATTACACAGATTTCAGAAATGTGTAATTTCAGAATTCTGAAACAGAAATCTATAAAATATTAATTAATTTAATAATAAAATGATGTATTGATTACTCTGTTCAACAATGATCATCCACTTTTTATACCTTTCATTTTTATATTCTTAAAAATCCTCCTCATAACATAATTTTAAATTTGACCACAGCATGTTTGGGACTCCAACATAATAACACATGATTGGTATGCAAACGTAATATGAAAGATAAAATTTATTTTATAATATTGTTATTAGGTGTGCATATGCGAAAAAAAATTAATGAAACCCTTGGTTTGTTGAGTCTCTAATAAAGTTATTATCATTACTCATCATGCATTGTAGAATCATTAATTTTTAGCTAATGAAATTTTCCAAAACTGGTTTCATAATATTTCGATCAGCGAAGGTTGGAAAAAATGTGGAGAATATAAGGGATGTAATATTAATGAGAAAAAAGTCAAATGGACGGCAACATGCCACTGACAGAGAAGGGTAAATGTAATGGAATTATTGTACAAACTGAAGGGTTCGTGAAATAATTAAGGAAAACCGCATTGCAAATCAATGTGAGATAATGTAATTAAAAGGGTTTTTGAGCTGTTTAATAAAATAAAGAAGCATCTTAATTTTGTAATTAAAAATATGAAATATAATAGTTAATATTCCTTCAGCAAGTAAGGTTTTCTGTTGGTTATTCAAGTAAGGTTTTCTGCTGATACGAGGTCTGATCAAAAAGTATCCGGATTAAATCCACAAGACCACAACCCTAGAACGGTTCAAAATAACGAGATACGGCTTGACACAGGTTGATAATGACTCCTGACAAACATTTTGTGTGAGTTATGTTTATATAGCTACAATGGTTTGTTCACAATTGTTCTCCAAATGTTGTCGTTTGTTGTTTGTTCTCACCTACTTTTTCTCTATCGGCGCATTTAGTTATAATTTCATATGAAAACATTCCTAATTTTGAAGTGTCACATTTTGTTAAAAACTTGGAGGGACAACTAAACGCTCTTACTTAACGTTAGAGTATGTCCATAAGTAACAATATGTGAACCTGACGCAATTTTGCAAGTTGCATAATAATTTAACATGGCTCGGAGGTCATACAAATGCATGATAACAGAGCTGACAGCTATGGAGATGGGCGCGTGAGTACTTTTTCGCTGACGTCACGCACGCTCACGAAACGAGTTCGATTCACGCACGTCGTGTCACGCAAAATCACGTAAAAATCAACTGAGTTCATAAATTCCTTTGGAAGTATAAATGTTACTGTTTTACTTGCTTCTAAACGAGAATAAAGCTACAAATGCAAATACTGGTACAATATCAACCCATCGACACAATTACTTATAGATTGTTAATACCTTGTTAAGTAATCAAGCATTTGAATAATTTCGAACTAAGTATACTTCAAATAATGATTTAGTACTCTTAAATAACTGTTTTCTGATGACTAGAGAAAATATAATTCCGTTATTATATAGAAACTATATAGATGTAGGCTCTACTATAGCAATCAATTTAGACCTGTATATTGAAGTAACATCGTCGTACAGTGATAATATAAAATATTATATTCTGATTAAATATTCAGTTTGATTTTCAACTGGGTGACCTATTGGTTATTCCTATAACTCGCACGAAACTCCAAATAGCAAATGATATCATAACAATAAATGTCACTTGAATAAAGTAAATCTGAGAACTGATAGCATATGGTATCGTTTATTGAACTTCAATTTCAAATGCTGTGTTCCTACTTATTATTATTATTAACATCTTTGTTATTACTATTCTAAGTTGTTTTATATTGTGACTAACAAGACAAATTACGCAATACATGACAATTTACATTGTTATAAAGATTGAACTCTCTTGAACTTGATTAGTTAGCAGTAACAATGCTTATTGTTAAAACAAATTATTTAACAAAAGTCTTTGACTTATTGTATCCATATAAAACATCATCACGACTTTTAAGAAATGAGTATAATTTATCCAGAAGTTACGGTAAGATGTGTAATCTGTTCCATTGGATATTACTCGCAGGTAAGAACATTGTATCCTTGATAGGAGGCAACCTTTCCTGTACAATTGTGTGTGGTATTTTATACCGCATAGGGTGTGATTTTATTTCCTTCGGAAACTTTAGAACAGTATAGTTTCGACGAGCATTTTCATAAAAAGTTAGCAACAATGGAAGATTTCATATTATCAACAACAATGGAAGATTTCATATTATTAACAACAATGGAAGATTTCATATTATATAATTAATTTAAAAATAAATTTAAGTTGATTGTGTATTTGAGGTATTATATCATTCAAAGTTTCTGAAATATCAGATAGTTTGGTCAAGCCAAAATATATTGTGGAGCTGATTTCGGAAAAGTCTGTATATTTTTTTCATGTATTGTAGTGGATTTAAAAAAGTAATGGACAAGTGATACTCTACATTCTTGGATGTCCGAACTGTATATTGAGTTTGTGTATGTATTACAATAGTTAAAAAAAAGATCAGGTTCGGAATTTTATTAAAATCTGCTGGAAGCGAGAGGAAAATCATTGACATCTTATTCGTACGAGATTTACAATTCACATAAATTTCCTAATGAATTCATTATTGGGAACAAATCTTTTTGATTTGCCAGGAATTCAAAGTGATTTGCTATTAATTATAAGTGTGATTGGTTGATTTCCAGTACTGAATTCCTAGATTTGCTGATTGGTCAAGTGTTTTGATTGAATTTCTTGATTTCCTGAATCGCTACAACTCTCATTGAGTTGCAAGAAATCACCTTTTGAATTGCTGATTTAAATAACTGAGTTGCTGAATTCTCTTTCAAAATTCCGTGATTTCCTCAGTTGCTTCTCATAATTCATTGATTTTTCTTGAGTTTCAGCAACTCTTTAAAATTGCAGTGAATTGCTAGAATTCCTTCAGATTTGTCAGAGATTTACAGAATTGCTGTCAATTTTCTTGAGAATTGCTGAAATTCCTAATAATATGACTGATTTTTGGTAACAAAATGAAATGAATTTTAGAGTTCCTGCCAATTACATGTGATTGTCTACGATTTGCAACTCATTCAGCACAGGGTGTACGAGAGTGCTGTGTATGATTTCGCTCTCGGCTGGAAGCTCATAATATAATAAGTTTCAACAAATTGTTTTATTTTCAGTAATTTCGAATTCTCAAGTTTTGTGTGGCTACGACATTTCCTTCGGGACAAATGTTAATGAAATTCACAATCATATTGGAAATATTGACAACAATAATCCATTAAATAACTCTACAAAATGTGGTGTGTTTACTGTTTCATCAGCAGCTAAAGCTTTCCTAGTTGAACCATCAAGAATTGTTGGAGGTCAACCAGCAGTGCCAGGTCAGATTCGTAACTAATGTAAAATTATAACAATAATGCAAGTACTGTTTCTCAGCCAGATATGTGGAGTTAGATTTGAATTTCCATTATTAAATCCATAACAATGCATGGAGAAAATCCGTTAAAAAAAATCCACTCCACATTTCTGATCAAGTCGCAGTGTATTATAGTCGATCACTCGAAATGTCGAAAATGTGTAAAATCATTAATTGTTTCATATACAAAATATTAGAAGTACCAAACGTTAAGCTGGTAATGAGTCTATATACGAATGTTAGGCTCCATAAATCCATCTTTAATAAGCAATATTATGGACCCAGTACTAAAGTGCTCCTTAAGGGTACAAAAAATATAAAAGATCCGTCTTATAATAATATGTTGATAAACATGTCAGTCCAATATAAATTAAGTCAGTTTAGTTTAAAACCAAAATGAACTCTATATAATTATGCTCCAGAATTGCCAATTGCCCGAACTTTTTTTTTTGTTACTTCAGGGAAAGTTTCTATTCCACAAGACCACACCTGAATGGCACGTAGCATAGAAAGAATTTTTTAAATAGGATTTATACAGAAAGTAAAAGTTTTTCATGAATATTTTTCTCATTAATAATTTATTTACTATATATAAGTTGTATGTCTACATATATTTATTTTCATCATAAGTTTTCCATTGTTTCCTGTAGCTGAACTCCTGGTTTACATAAATCATTAACTAATAACTATATAATATGCTGCAAGTTGATTAATTTGATTTGATGTCTATACTCGTATACTAAAATTATACCTGATAAGTGATGTCGTACTGGGATAAAAATTAATTTATTACGGTTACTTCCTGTTCAAATCGCATGCTTCAGCCGTTTAAGAAAGAGATCATAATTATATTATAAGCTTACAGGAAATTTGATTTACATCAAGTAATCTGAATTAATAGTTTTTATATAAAAGTTTAATTATTTAATCACCGCTAATGTTAAAATTTATAGCATATTGATGAACCATAACGCCAGCAGTCTATTTCTAACTGAGCTCCATTTGTCCATTACATTTCGAAAAATATTTCAACTTCATATGAATGTCATAGCAACAGCATCCATTATAATTATAATTATTATTATTTTGCAAAAAAAATATAAATTCAAAATATAACTTGCAAAACTTATTGTTGACGAGTTAACCATTTCCTGGCTATAGTAATTATTTATTAATAATAATAGAAAGTCGAAGTCATAACATAATACCCACGAAAAAATCAAAAGTGGACATTGCTGGATTCAAGGACCCCGCACTCGAAAAAAAGGGAAAAAGAAAGAAACTATTTTTCAAAATACTGGTAGAAAAGGAAAAGATGAACATAGATCAATGTTGTCTGCTTACTTCATAGAACATTTACAAAAGCAAATATGATTCATCTTCATAATAATAATATAATCGTAATTTATTCTCAGATCACAAAGAAAAGTTTTCCTCAGGTTTATTGTTTCTGCCACGTGCCACCACGGAAGTCTGGATTTAGGAGAGACACAGAGGGTTTATAATATTGTGTAATTGACAAAAATAATCCTTACAAATGACGGAAGTTACTTCTAACAATGATATTTTTGTTTTAAAAAAGCGCCGTAATGTAGAAAAAAGTGACGAAAACTTAAAAAAAAATCGACCTTGGGTTTCACCCTCGCAATAGTTTTTCATATAACACTAAGCACTTATATTCTGTTTGTTCGTTAGAAAATGTTCGAAGCGACTTTTTCGGTTTTGTGTTCAATAGTGTTTGTTCTCAAAACTCCGTTAGCAGATCTGTTGCCGTTTAAAATATTATAATTCACCACAGGGTTTCAAAGAGATTGATGACCTAGGGCTCTGATCTGAATTTTCTCCGGGAATATCATTCATTGATTGGTAGAAAGTAATTATATACTAACAATATAAGGAATAACTTGGAATTTTGTTACCAAGATATTGTGGTGTTATAAAACTTCCTAATATCTGAATATATATACTGACGATATATATTTACATCCATTTCACTTGAACTTTAGAGCAAAAATGTAACATCCCTCTTTCTTTTAGTAGTACATACTTAACCTCGCTAATCTGTCATCGTATACTGGAAATAATATTATATCAGGGTATTGCTGTTGTGAAATATTCGGATAACAATTCAATACGGTACATCTTCACCACGGAGAAATACGTACGCTTGTCAACGTTTACTCTAAAATTTAAGTGAAATGGATAATACTACGCCATGCAGGAAATCACAATCGTATAGCTTAGTTGGCGGTCGCAGCTAAACTTTAGGGAGTTACAGATCAGTTTTAAATTACATAATAATTATTATAAAATTTAAATTCATTTTCTTTTACTATAGGCCTATTAAACATCAAAATAATAGCAACTCAGGAAGAAGTAGTATAGATCTTTGAGTTAAGTACGAAGTATGCCGTCCGCAAAATATCACCCTGCTGACATTTTTAGTTAGTGATTTCAGAGAAAAAAAAAACTATTTCAGTTGAAAATGAATCCCAGAAACTTCCAATTGTAATCATTTCGACAGAAGTGAAACATTTGGTGTAGTTTGTTGCTTCATTATTCTCTTCATACAATCTCAGTCAAAATATTTCTTATTATTCTGTCTGCGGCTTCGTCTTCAACCATAACTTTTATTATTTATTTCACCTGACACCACTTTCATCACTTTCATCTGCAACCCTGCAATACATATTTCTACGTCACACTGCTAGCTGAAACTCCCAAAGGAATTAAATCTTTTATTATATTTCTAATACCAAGAACAAGATTACTTTCTTTTCTCTGTGAATAACACACTTTTGGAATAAGACTTTGTCCTTAGAAACATTGTCGTCTTTTGTGAATTGAATTCTTACACGCGATTATTGTGGTCTTGTAGTTTTCAATCATGGTAAGTATTTCGTGACGTCACGTTACGTCATCGAGTGGCAGATTAAGTGATTTCAATAATGAAATCACTGGGATTCACTGCTGGTGTATAAAGTAGATGCGCTGGTATAAGTTCCAAACTTTCTATTTTGTTCTTTGATTTACCAAAACCGACATGGAAAATACATAGGATATTGGGGTTTTCCGAAGATAAAAACGATTCGTTTAGATCTTGCATTTTTCATGTATTAATGTTTCCACTGTTTCGCAAAGAATTGATAGAATTAATCAATTGTTTTATACAGAAATACCGCTTATACTTATACTGTACAGAGTCAAAAAGTTTATGAAGTGAAAAAGCTAAATCCAACTACATCCCATTAAAGGGTTACCTGCTGCAGATAATGAATTTCCGGTTCTGTGATTTTCTTGCACCTTATCTTACAGAGCTTATATTCTTGCATTTTCTAAGGTGAATATCTCCACAACGGAGGATTTTTGAGAAGTAAGAAAAATAATATGAGTTATTTCTATCAAGAAGACTAATATTATGTTATAATATCAGAAAAGTCAATTTAGGTTCGGGTGCACAGATGTAAGAGTCCATGCTTTATTATCCCAAGACAGAAATAGGAGATTGTGTGGTCAGTACCATGTACGATGTACCGGTCTGTATAACCCTAAAGAGGTTTTACACTTGGTTCTCGTTTAAAAGAGGTTGGATGAACCCCATTAGTATTACTGGAAGTTTAAAATAGAGGTT
>JAQIWE010004847.1:0-10412 GCA_034698565.1 Campodea plusiochaeta
AAATGCAACTTACAAATGGCAGAAACTTTCACGATCAAACTAGTTAACCTATCCGTAGTGAGAAACATACTGCTGTTGCCTGTTACAATGTTTTTCAGATTACAGCTAGTGTATGAAATATGATAATGAAATAAATATTATGCGAGGGCGAAGCCCGAGCGAAATTTTGTAAGCGATATTGAAATTAATGGAGATTATAAACAATTTTTAGCCAAAAATCCAATGGGTGCAGCTGCTCCGCTGCACCCATGGAGTCGGCGCCTATGATAATATTATTATAGATATGTTATTATATTGTCAATATACGCTCAGTGCTGCTCAATCCTCAATATCCAGAAATACTTTTCGAGAAAAAAGGTAAATCTCTCAATAGCGGAGTTAGTAATTATTTTCCTTATTTAAGCTGGGTGAGAAAGGTTTTCAAGAATTCGCCAGTAATTTGATATTATTTTCTTTTCATTAAAAAAAAATTAAATTCAGGCAATCCATTTCAGAGTTATTAGTTTTTAATGATTTATTGTTACAACGACATCACGGTGACAGACGATTTTTTCAAACTGTCATATCTCGGGAACCGTATATCACGGAAAGCTTAAAAGTTTATGTTTTCAACACATGAAAATTTCCAAAAATTCGCAATTCAAGAACTATAGAACAAAAAAAATTATTTCGCCAATCATCCATAATAGAAAAGTACGTACTACTTAACAAAAGAAAATCACATTAATCAGAAAATGTTCCAAATCTTTTCACATAACTTTTAAGTCTAAAGTAAAGCAGAAATTATTACTCTCCAACGAGAATTTCAAGTTCTCATTTCGTGCATTATAAAGTAAGATCAATGAAACGATATGAAACACTAAAATGAGAAGGTTGTAATGAAAGATTCTGGCAGCACTGTTTTTCTCAGAATCCAAGTCCGTAAACACAGCAACCATCGAGGACGAAAAAGTCGTAAAATCTATCGTACGATGGGATTAAGTATGCAAACGAAAATATTGGCGATGTCATTGGTAAATGTCTGAAGGAAGTGGGATGCATGCGAGTAGTTTCAGTGGATGCGTACAGTACTTATCTGATGTTCATCAGTCATCTTAAAGAATAATTTAGTTCTTCCAATAAATACAATCAGAATTAATGCCTCTCCGCCATACATTGTCCATTTCACATGAATTATAATCCAGGTTTGATAATGGATACTGTATCATAATATTTTCTAAATTTCCGCAACTTATCATTAAATTGAGGAATGAAGATTTACTATAAATTTGACTGTATAGAATGGGATATTTACTATTATAATATACCGTAGCAGAAAAACGCGTCCTCTATAGGTCCAGAGGTTGGTATATAATTCGAATGAAATGACGAACTATAGTATCATGGCAACAGTGAGCTTATTTTAGGAACCAGAATATTAATATAAGTTTTAGTTACGATTGTTGCCGGTTTTTGGAAAATCTCGCATATTAAATATCAAAGGTCTATATATTCAAAAATTCGATAAAGGGTCAAACTTTTAGGTATTTGGGTTAGGTATTAGGAAGTACTTTTATAAGGTATTAGTTTCCAAAAAATTTAGTCTTTTAAAGGGAAATATAACTATATTTCTTTTTAGGAAACTAATGCTAATATAGCAAAAAGTATATACATAAATTATATGCCTTTATTATTGTGCAATAACATTGTAATACTATAACAGAACTGTATTATTGCAACAGTAGCCTATATATAAAACCTGCTTCAGGTTACAAGGCTCTTATTTCAATGACGTTCGATATAATATTAAATTTTATGGCGCACCATTATTAATGTTAATGTGGTGTGATGTTGTAGGCTATATTATTATCATGACGTTATTTTTCTAATGCTACTCCAACAAAATGTTTAATTATTACGGGAAAAAAATCTTTATCATAAAACTCACAAAGTATATAGGCCTAGGTTATCCGAATTATAACTGTCAGATATCGGCATATCGCGCACCTTTATTTGCGCTGTGTCACAATATTCTCAAACCTTCCTCAAAATCAAATTTCTCATATATAAGCGACGTCTTTTGCACATACAGGTCTATATCCCATGCCTTACTACGGCAATTGTTTAAAGATGTTGCATACAATCGTACAATGATCTGCTAAGAGATATAATTGGCCAATGTCCAGGAAAGAATAAATATAAGGCCTCGAAATGCGGGGAATATTATTTTCTTCACATAGATCGATTTAAAAAAAAAAATTGAACGAAGGAAATCTTAAAGATAAAATGTTAAAATTTGAGAGATATTAACAACTTAAACGTCTTTTTTCTCTTAAATAAATAAAATAAAATAAATGAAAAAGAGTCTACGATTCTCTGTATATCTATGTACTCGATGTACACTTATAACATATTAATAAAAATTATTAATATATTATTTTCGGCGTTTAAAATTCCAAGACTACTTGGCTAACTGCAGGACTAACTGGCTAACTGCAAAGTATTCATACTTTGCTTTAAATTTACTTTAAAGTTCGTCTCATGACTGTACGTAAGATACAATGTGGAACCAAGTCGACCAGTTTCAAAGAATACTGCTTTTTACAATTTTTATGTCTATAAGACTTAATTTTTATATTAAAAGTAATTAATATATTGACTTTGCATCCTTGTAGCCCTTGCTGCCCTTCTTTAATAGTGTTTTATAGAAGAATACAGAGTCAGGCGTTTTATTCGTTTAATCAGTACAAGAGCTCTGTAAAGTATCCAATATATTTAAATGTAGTAATTATTTCGTTGTGTTGCTTTTTCGTTATATCAGTGAAAACGATCTAAAAATACTGGTTTTCGTTTCAATTTTTAAAAAATTGCACTCTGTTCCGAACGGTCTTTGACGGCTGATTCGTTTTATCTCAGTAAATGGAAGAGAAATGTACTACATAAATATTTGAGTTTATTGTAATTTGTAAACTCATTTTCAAACAGTTAGAAGGAAATTCTCTTTCATTTACTCTGATAGTGGGAACCCATTAAAGACAACTAATGCTAATTTATGTGTGACGGTATGAATTTTTCAAAGTAAATTTACTTCAATATCATTTTTTCTGGGTTCTTAATTCTCTTCATAACGGGAATTCACTATCAGCTTTTACTACACAAATGCATCTAAAAAAAATAAACTAAAAAAACTAAAAATCTTGGCTAGTGATCGTTTAGACTTGAAAGTGCCGGAGCGTTCGATTTTTCCATTTTCTCAGGAGTTGAACTGTCAGATATTACATAAATATATCAAAAAATTACAAAATTTATTGTTTAACTAACAAAAATGACTCAAGGTTACTTTGAGAATATTGTGATGTTGTGATCGAACTAAAACGTTTTAAGTAGTTCGTTTGTCAACACCTCCCTCATTGCCGTTGCCGTAAAGATCTTCCGGCTTCCCCGGCATAAATTTAGTGTCATAATTTTGAATTTTTGATTTAAATTAATTATTATTACCAATACCGATATAATTTTCGTTATATTTCTAGGGTGTTCTGCTAAATGTCAGTAGTATATTGACACGATATAATCCTGTGGGCGGATGGGATATTAAATTCCGAACCACCAGATGGATGTAGCGTTATTTCTGTAACTTTGGAGTTATTGTTATATTCATTATTTTGTGACTAAAAGGATGAATTTATTTGAGATTATTCGCTATATTGCTGCTGCGTCGTTTGTATGTTGTTTTGCAGTGTTCCCAAATTCAGGTAAGATCTATTTTGAAATAATCAAGCATACTGATAATCATTATCTGCAGTAATGAAATTTTGCAAAATTTTATGTATTTTCGATTTTTCACATACAGTTGTTCTGTCAGATCATTATTGTTATTAGCTTTTTCGATAAATTATTCATTTTAACGATAACAATCATTAAAGTGCAAAGGAATGAAATACGATGAAAAGAAATTTATTTTCTTAATTTTCTCGAGCTGCTGATTAGATTCGATATAATTTACCCGAGATGTTAACTGTAATAATGATTAGATTATTTTGCTTCTTATTTTCAGTAATTTTAATTCCGTAATCAATCATCCAGTTATTCAGTTTTTGCATTTTTATTCACAAGAAACTACCGGTACTGTTTGTTGAACGATGATCATTCGTAACAGGGCCGTAGATACAGGTTGGCTGGAGCGGCCACAGGCCCCACCAATTTTAACTGTGCCCACCCAAATAAAATTATGAAAAAAACACTCTAAAATAAGATACTCAAGTTAAGTTACCAAATTAATATTAAATAATCATTATTTTTGCACTTATAATAACAGTTTTATTTCATTAATTCTTAAAAAAAATCCATATAATGTGAATGTCAAAATGTAGTGGCATTTCATGCATAAGAAACAGCTTGTCTCTTTTTTTACAATTCATTTAAGATTTAATAATAAACGTTTTTATCTTTAAAGAAGTCGTTCGTTTCGTTTTTTTAATTGAAATATGAAGGAAAGGTAGAAAATATTTAAATTCTAAACTAAAACCTTTCAAATGAAAGTCTAACATTTTATTATTGATGAGTGTTTAAAATTCACCATGCTGTGAAAAAATAAAGCTTCAATAAGTCATTGTTTTTGAGACGGAAAAGTAAAAAAAAAAAAAAATTGCGCTCGGGCAAACAGATAGACCTACGATATACGATACTATTTTGTTTACGATACTATTTACGATACTATTTACGACTACGATACTATTTTGCTTCCCTGGTGGTAAAAATGCTTTTGGTGAAACTTTGGTTCAACTGTATAAATTTAATGGAGTGGAGAAAATAATTTCTCATTTTGGGTCACTTGGATCACTTTGCTTCAATATGTCACTTTCGGTCACTGAGTCATGGGACTTTTGGGTCATGGGTTGATGGGTCAGTGGGTCATGGGTCAAAATATTTTTGACCCATTCCATCTCTGCCAGTGAGCCAAGTAACTTGGAAGTTTTGTGTACAAACTCCAAAGACGGAAGTACAAATAAGGAAGCCCAACTGACACAGTGAGTTAGTCATTCGGTGACTTCTCACTTGGGTCAAAGATTGGTAATCCATGTCCCACTTATCCAATCTGAAAGGTTGGATGCCAATGTAATCCATGACCCATTCAACCATTTCAACTCTGCTTCCGACTTCCTACTTTGAATGAAAATAAGAAATATACTTCCGACTTCGAACGTCACACTTCAAAACTTCCGTAGTGCTTGTACTTCCGACTTCGGATTTTGTACAGCATAAAAAAAGTTTTTTTAATTCTCGACCACCGTACATTTCTTATACTGAATAATTTTGATTTAACTTTCAAGTGATGTACCGGAATTAACCTTTCACAAAATAATTATTGTATTACATCATTCACTTTTTCTGTTATTTTTAGTGAACTGCCAAGGAGATAAAGGTTTAATAAAAGCTCTAAGGAAGAAATTAGCTGAAAACTATGACGTTCAATCTAGACCAGTTCTACAACACAATAGTACTACATACGTTACAGTCGATTTGTGGCCAGAATATTTCAGTTTGGTAAGTGCATTTTACATAAATAATGATCTTTAAGGATTTCTGAAATACAAGTACATGAATAGTAACTTCATGATGGATCTATTTATTCGTTTTTTTTTTCTTCTAAAAATTGCTCAGTTTCTATACTAGGGTCTTCTTTTTTCTTAACAAAAAACACATTACTTTGTGCATATCACAGTTGGATGCAAATAACTTAACAACAATGGTTCGCTCCTCGTCGTTTTCAACTTTTTGATTTTAGAAACATTATAACAATATCATGATTAAATTTTTAGTATAAATGTGAAGTATAATTGATGGGGTTATGAACTGTTATATATCATATAGCTATCAATTATATTCGTATGTTGATTTATACCGAGCAGAACATAATTTAACATTTAGCATTATGTTATTAAATACTTATAGATCAAACGAAGCAAATTCTTATGAATTTTATATAAGTAATAATTATTATTGTATATTATAGGCCTATATCTTAGAATTTTATTATTATAATTTTCACGTGTACGTTCTGTATAATAATGAGGCGCATAATTATTATATAAGCTCCGAAATATGCCGAGGTGCATGAAATAATGCGCAGGCGAAAATTTTGGTGTTTTGGTGTGTGATTTAAATAATAATGATTTCTTTTTCTACCCATTCATTTATTTCAGGACGAGAAGTTATCGATACTTCGTCTTGATTGTTGGATATCGTTGGTAAGTGACAATTTTACAGAGCCAACGGTTTATTCGATATATTTACGAGAAAAAAATTATAATGTAAGCATATAAAAGTTTAACTCCTGCTGCGAGTATTTTTAAGGAATTGAGAAACGTAATGAAAAATACTGAGATCAGGGATAATGTATTATAGTTCTTCCAAAATCTTAAGGACTCAAACTGGTTATGTCTTCAAACAATTTTGACTGATAAACCCATTGTTGACCACTTGTTTGAGTGGTTCAAATTGGGTATTTTCTATACAATTCGCAGGCTGGTAAAAAAACAACAACAAATAAGTCAACAAAGGATTATCAATTGTTGGAATGTCAGGAACACCCTTGATGGGTTCATCGATTTGGGTCCGTAAGACTTTCGAAAAACTATAAATCACCAGTTGTATATAAATAACAAACACTTAAAAATAAAAGCAGTCAGTATAGGAAGGTGTTGGATTTTATCAACTCATGCATCAGTAAATGTCATTTGATGGCTGATGTACATATTATTATTCGGTATCATAAAATTATATGTATAACACAAGGAATATATAATTATGGTTGTGCATTATGGTAAGTAATATATTGAAAGAAATTGAAAAACAATATTGATTGTGCAAACTGTAGTTATAAAACTTACCGATATAATACGTAATTTAGGCCAGTCTATTTTAATAGTAATAATAATAGTAAATAACATAGTTATATCAAAATCTCATTGAATGCTTTATTCGCAGCACGAAAGTTCTAATTTCTCATGTCAATATTATTTTACAGGAATGGCATGATGAACACCTTAAATGGGATCCAAAGCTATATGGAAATATAACTTACATGCATTTTTCAAACAATGAAGTTTGGAAACCTGACCTGTACGTTTATAATAAGTAAGTCAAATTGCAATTCAGTGGTTCCATTTCTCAGCACCACCAAAAAATTATTCACAGCGTTTAGTGGACGAAAAATTCTTTTTTTAATGAAACAATTTTAAAGTATACAACTAGGAACGTGGAGGAATAAATATTTATACTTCTATGTAAACCAACATACTCAAAATATAATGAAGCAGCGACGACACCGTTTTTTATTCCCAATGTCTATTATTTTATCTAACAACAAGTAAATTACTTCTCTTGGAAAGATTGGAAGCCTTATTTTACACCATTTGTATATGAACGAAATGTACCTTTAGTCCATCACGGTCAGGATGTCCATACGAACTTGTCTTGTTTGAGATTAATCTCACTTGCCATTTTCAGTATGGTCATTTAGTGGTGTGACCAATCACACCACTAAACTCTATGACATATATGGAGAAGTATGGTGATGGCCGTGTGAAGTTGTGGTATACAGTGATATATACAGGTTTCTTTTCGTATTGCAGCGCTGGATAAAGTAATTTAAAGTCACAAAAAGTATTACATTCCCAGAATAATTATAATTATAGCAGGCCTACATACAGAATTATGTGTTCTGCAAATTTTATTAAAGTTGTTTATGTGGTTCTATTTAACAGTGAAACATTTGGTGAATAATTAGCAAGTTTACTTTTGATGTTATCACAAAGTTTATAATGTCATGTGAATTTTCCAGCAATCTCTCTCTCTGTCTTTTCAAGTTTCTTTTAATTTGTTTTTCCAGTGGTGACAACACCAAGATTGATCCATACACGTCACAAACTAATATTTTAGCGTATTCTAATGGCTTGGTGGAGTGGGCACTTCCGTCACAGTTCCAAATTCGTTGCTACACTGACATTCAAAAGTGGCCATTTGACTCACAAACCTGTCAAATGGTACTAGGATCATGGAGTTATGTGGGATCAGAAATTGACATCATGCTGTGGGGGAATGATACGGTAAGAGGGAAAAGTTATGTTGTCATAATTGGTGGGAAAGTACGGTGGTGGTGCCAGAAACTGCCAGGCAGCGATGCTTGCCCTGCCCGACAGGGGGGTAATAAAAATATTAGAAAATGCCCGAGAAATAGGGTTCCAATTCCACACTAATGAAAATCAGCAAACTTTCTTCAAGTCTTCAAAAATTGCAGAAATCTAAGGGAAAAAAATGGAAAATAGCACCAAAATATCAATTTTTTTGTCATAATACATTCACTAATATTAAAAATTTAGAATTCCCCATTGTAAATATTGCTTAGTGGATATTAAAGTAATTATTATTTTATTATTGTTAACGAATAAATCTATTTTTGCCAGAAAATAATTTGTCATAATATACTTGCTCCTACGGGGGGGGGGGGCTGAAGTCCCCCTTTCGCCCCTGGGTAGTAAGGGTTGTGAAGTGGAAAGAGTGATTACGTAATATAATTATGAAGGATACCTGATTGAGTTTTTTTTAAATAGTTAGATTTTTAAAAGAGGGACTTTCAGTGTGCTGGCAGCAGTTTAAAAGAGAAATAGTTTCTTTCTTACAAAAAC
This sequence comes from Campodea plusiochaeta, assembly GCA_034698565.1. NCBI lineage: Eukaryota > Metazoa > Arthropoda > Diplura > Rhabdura > Campodeidae > Campodea > Campodea plusiochaeta. Next base: position 8,667 of record JAQIWE010004847.1, read on the forward strand.
CTCGCCAGGATCAAACAATAGTTTTCTTTTTGTTTCACTCATACCCGAGGATAGAAACTTGGAATTTTGGGAATGCTAAATAATAAAACTATCACAGTTTATCAACAACTTATTGTAATGAATCGATAGTTTTAATAAGGTAGTAAGTCAGTTGGTTGCACTGTTATGGGGCTCCTATATGTAAATTCTCTATATGCTGTGTAAAAGAGATGTTAGTCATCATGCTAAAGAACATGAAATTGACATCCTCCATTCCCAAAAAAAGGGTTTAAGTAACGACTGAATTTTTATATTGATTTTTTTTTACTTATTACCTTATTAAAACTACCGATTCTTACTGGAATGACTGAATGATTGCGGACTCTGTGAATGACCCAATTCACATGAAAGAAGCAGTCATTATTTATATAATCACAAAGTAATTGTAACTTTATAGATATTAATATAAACATAATTATATTGATCATTCATAATAAGCTGAACAGTAAAATTACTATCACCCTTTACAGACGTCACTTATTCTAACGGTGTTAGATATAGTCAGCTTTATAAAAATACTTTTCATGTCTATTTATCAGCAAACTGCACTCATTATTTCATGAAGAAATAAAAACACGGAAAGAGAAAATCCCCTCTATACTGCTGGGAAACTAAAACCAAGAATGCATGTCTTCGCATAGTAAGCTTTATAATAATACAAAATACAATAAAGTACGAAAGTTTGCAAATCGATCTTGTTTAATTATTTTCGCAAATTAAAATATCATAAATCATTACTTTCTAGTTTTATGTACTGAAGTTTCATGCGAAATTGTGATTTCACTTACTAATAATATTTATTTTGAATATTTATATATTTTAGATACCTGACGAAGATATAACTGACACTCGAGAATGGAAAGTTCTGGAAATCACTGGTATTGAAAGAAGATGGACGTACCCTGGATTTTCATCATTCTATCCAGATCTCACGTTTACACTCAAAATACAAAGGAAATATCAAAGCTACAGTGTATCAGTAATTGCTCCAGGATTAGGTATATACTTGTATTTAAGGATTGAAATTATTTTTCCGTGTTTAATTCATTATCTTATACTTGCCAGCATATAGAGTTTAAAAATAACCTACCCTCGAAACATAATTATATTATGCTCTACTCCTTATTAATTGCAAATGCAGTGACCCTATACCCACTAGCATAAGAAACAGGACATAACCCAATTACATCATATGCTAGAAATCACAATTGATATTATTACTTAATATTTTTTATAAAGTTCTTAAACTCAAAGATTGAACAGAGCGAATCATATTTGTCAGCTATTTGTGCCTGAGTGCGTACACAAAGTAAATTAAAAAAAATTGAAACGAGGACTTAGTTTATTGAAAAGATACAGTGCTCTAAATAATGGACAAAGAAACGTTGAAGTATTGTATATAGGTAATTGAAACGAGTGGTTTTGTCTAGTTCTACGGCAAGGTACCATGAAATTTACTTTCTGTAAACAAAAAGGAGGAATCAAGTTTGTTATTTACAATATTGCCTAGAAATGGCATCGTTCGTATCATACCATAGCTGTGGAGAGTTCAGAATATCTAACAATAAACTACAGTCGACTCGGTGAAATGTTATATTCGCTTTATAACACAGATATTTTATTTCTGTGGTTTCTCAAGTAATTGTTTTAGCTCTGCAGTGTTGGAAACGAAAATTTCAATTCCGTAAAGCAACTGGCTTCTAACAA
>JAQIWE010004848.1:0-10410 GCA_034698565.1 Campodea plusiochaeta
CAGGGTCAAATGGGAGATGGAGTGGATCTGTTTGCAGGGAAGAAATGTTCTCCAGATTGTTTTTCTTTCTGGTCATTCGTATTCCTCACTCTGGATGTCTGCAGTTATTCGTTTGTATTATTTTCTAGTTTTATAAAGCAGTTCGCTGTTATCTTCTTAGACTGAAGTTGCAGTTTTTTTTAATGGTCTCGTCAGTTAATGGCATTTCAGATAATTCTGTAAAAATCAAGTTTCGATTTATCATGAAAATGTAACATATAGATACAACAGACAAGAGTTTTTTACTGTAAAAGACTGTACCAAATTACCAATACAAAATCTTAAGAATAATGTGAAAAAATTAATAAATGATGTCCATCTACTTGGGCAAAATCGAAATTTTAAAGGACTTAGTTAAAAATGTTAGTTTTTGGACCTATATAGTAATATAGATCATTATAGACTTCTCAAAATTAAACCAAGAACTGTCTGATACACCTTTTTATATTACCTTAAATAACACTATATAAATTAAAGTTTTGTACCCATAAAACGCAACGGAATTCGAGATAATTATAATAATCCTTGTCATAAAAATATTTACGACGCCACTATTGTGACATTCCCAGCCAAGTAACGTCCACTTTACAAAATTATGATATCCCACCGCCCCCCACCCCACCTGCTGCGTATTCAATAGCCGGATGTGACGTCACACTCTTGAGACTGTAGTTTATGAAAGGGGTGCAGCTTCCCATTTTTTAATAACACCCCCCTCCCCTCCTCTTCCCAGGGTGTGCCCGGTACTCATCATAATAATGCGTTGGGGTAAAGTAGGCTAACTACCCTGGAGTTTACACAAAAGGGTAATATTTTAGATGGGAATTAAATAGAATGTAGGGAATATGCAGTGAAATGTTGCACGCGGAGTTATATAATATAATTTGCATTTTTATATAATGTTGTTGGATTTTACCTCTTGACCAGCACCGGTAGTTTTAAAATTATAATTTGAAACTTCGGAGATCTGGCTTTCCAGCTTGACGTTTTACTTTTTTCGCAATCAATTTCTTATTATAATTTGTCGAAAAATGCTGGGACTTGTACAAGTTTTTCTTTGATATAAAAAATATATACTTTCTAAGTAACACAATCTAATACACATTTCAACTCTATACTTTGCAAATTCGTATTGGTTTATTGTCCATTATTGTATTGTCCTGTTTCTAAATTCCAACCAAAAAATATTGTAAACCTTTGATTTGAAATATAATTATATTTGTTATGGCCATTGGCAGAGAAACAATAAAATCATCTATCTAATAATTTGAGAAAACTCATGAATGTTTAATGGTTAAATGTAAAACTAAAATTTCCAAAGTCTCAGTAACCGTCGCACCATGCAGTACAATTTATATAAAAACTGAACAAAACGGTTATTGACTGGACCTAACAGTGACAGTGAACATTTGAAAGATCAGTTGAATGTTTTCGCAATTTGAGACTTACAATTGTTCTGATCCTTGTTGAATTATAAACTTTGAATTAATTCCATCAGATCTGATTTCGGTTTATTTATTAAACCCATAATATTGTTTGACGTTGTTGTCACTTCTCAGCATGTAAAGTTTACATTACCCTACAATTAACGTTTTCAGAAACATGGTTATGAAGTTTAGCCTTACGCCTCAGAAAAGATATTATTTAAAAAATGTCTGTAATTCAAAATCCATTTTAATAATTTTGCTGGCAGCGTTTGTGGTTCAAAATTGTATTGTTTGCAGATAATTGCCAACAAATTAATATTAAATATGGCTAGTTCTATAGCTGACGGAAGAAGACATAATAAGAAATACTATATTTAGACCATTCGGGCAGATTGTTGTTGTTCGGGATCATCGTTCCATTCTCAAAATCTAAAAAAAACAGAGTAAAATATTATACAAAATTGTTCTATAGACTAATTAATACACAGAACTAGAGTCTGTCTTTAAATAGGTATGTCGTTAAAATAATAGAACTAGACCTACACTAAACCTTTTAAATTATTAGTATAATTAAGCCAGAGCTGTCGTTAACAGAACATGAATGTTCTTCATTTCACATTGTCAGTCATTCTCGTCATGTCAATGCCAATCCAATATATTGGAAATAGCCCCTTGTTCTCTTCAACCGGTCCATATATTCTGTGTGTTCTGTATGAGATGTAAAAGTGTGCGAGTAAATTGTGTGCGTGTTCATCATTTGTGCGTAGAGACGAGAGATGAGAGGGAATGGCAAAGTCATCCTGGGTGTGGGGGTGGGTTCGCATCAAGTTGGTGGAAACGGGAGGGTGACGGTTTTGAGATAAAGAAAGTATCATTGTTTATTATATTTATCTAAAAAGTAGTCGGATTTCGAGACGCCTATAGATTAACCTTTAACCGAGTGTTTCTCGTGGGACATTCTTTTTGTAGACGAGACCGACTCGTACTTTCTATCCGAGACGAGAGCTACTAAAGTCCTATATATGAGCCTGTTTTACACGAGACGAGACCGATACTATCCTCTCGCTCGGTAACAACACCCCTGAAAAGGGGAAATGCAGTTAAGTTTTATGGAAATTTTAAAGTTGGAATTTTTTATTGCCATGCTTCATTTCACTTTTTAATTATCATAGAATTCCCTGATCCTATTAAAGAGAAATAAATGCCTAAAAACAAATTATTTGTCTTTAATTTTAATTCATTGTTTCTGTAATTGTATAACGAGGACCCCAATCTTCCGAGTTGTACTGTAAAGTTTACTGTAAAACTCGAAGTAGCTGATGTTCCTAATTAAAATTCGGTTTAATTATTAAACTGCTAAACTGCTGATATTATCGCATCTAAACATACTAAACCTGTCTTTCAGAACATTCTGTAACCATATCAATCCGTAAATCTCCTTTTTTTTTCATTTAATTCTCCTAATCCCAAATTGACAGATTTTATTTATGTCGTTTACTATGTTTTCGTGTCTTGCGTGCACTAATTTGTATGTTTCTGTCAAGTACAGATTTTTCTTTTAAAATATGATGTCGTGCTTAATACAGTATAGACTGATAAAATGAAAAGAGATTTCGTGCAATTTCTTTATTAGATGCAATCAGTAATAGTGGGGGAGTGGTAAAATATTGTTTAGCAAGTGTCAAGTTTGTTCAGGCGATGATTAGATTGTTTAATGGAAATAGGTGATTTGGACAATAATTTGATGTTTGCTGTATTCCGTAGATTTTTGTCGGACTTCCTGTTAGTAGCGTTTTTCTTATACACTCAGTCAAATGTATAGGTTGCGAGAATAATTTTTGCATGATTGGTATCCTGCTGAGATATAAATGTTTCAAGAAAGATTCAACCCTATTCCCTTTACTTTATCCCCCAATATCAGTTATTTTAAGTAGTGTTTTATCTAGAATTTTTCGGGGGAAGGGCGCATTCAGGTTAAAGTGGACACATTTTTTACGTAATAACAAATTGCCAGGGCGCGTAAATGATCGTATGAATGTTTCTTTGACATTTTTTTAACATTTCTTCCTCAATTTTAGACCGATTTAAATAATTTACAAGGCCATTTAAGATCTCGTCGAGACCTTTAAAACGATTATAGAACGACTATATTTCGTTGGTATTTTCGCAAATAACGGCTTTGAAACCTGAGTGTGATTATTATAGCACAAGGGCGCCCTAAAAGAAGGGCAGGACCTGCTCCCTTCTAAAACGCTTTAGATGAGACACTAATTTTAAACCATCTATCCGGTTATCCCTACGGCCCTTTCCCGGATCTCCGTATGACCATGTGAACCTGAGGGGGAGTAGGAGAATGATGTGGTACGGGAGTGTTTCCAGACGGAATCAATACAGATGCGAGGGAGATGGGTTTGTCTGTCCCATACATAACAATACCCAAGCATAATAGCATTCACAACATTTGCACACATATCAAATAGAAGATCAGTAGAATATACTGACTACTGAGTAATCTGAGTGGAAGATTATTTTGCTAGAAAATTATTTACGTCATTTGGAAATTAGAAATAATAAGTTATCAAAAAAGAGAGAGAGAATTCTTTTCAATTTAAAATTTGCGGTGCTGTTTTGGCTACAAACTATACAAAGTTTGAATAAAGCTTCAAGGGGTAATATATGGTGTTGTACAATATTGTCATTTATTCTGAAAATTGATTTTTATGACAGTTTCATCGTACTGTATTTTCAAGTTGAAGAAACGATTTTTATTCTTGAATTGTTTTTTTACATTACCCCCGGATGAATTCTAATAAATTTTGCTTTATGACTGATGTAATTTTAAGATTAATGATGGTCGATGAAAACAAGGAAAGTGCATTTTCCTAAAAGTAAACAATCAACAAAACTGAAAGATGTCAGTTTCAGATCATATGAAATTATTTATTCAGATGATAATATTATAAATGTTAAACTTGTAAAAGTATCGACAACTCCAGTTCAAAAATGAAGAAAAATAAGGAAGTATTTCTAAATATAAAGGAAGCCTACGTATTATGAAGAGTCAAAATATTTGCTAAACTCCAGCACACCACAACAAATAAATATTTGATGAGCAATGGGACTTCCTTCCTCTTTATATCCTCACTATATATATACACCTATGACGTCATATTCCTGTCTCATAGTCACACGGAAATATATTATGGTCCACATCATCATCTTACAGTGGAATAGTGCTGGAAGGAATTGAGATAGCCCAGTAGAAGAAAACAGATCAAGGGGTTGCCTACTCAAAAAAATTTGTCCACCTAATTAGGGCACGTAAAATGATCTTATAAATGTTTCTTTGACATTTTTTAACATTTCTTTCTCAATTTTAGATCGATTTAAATTATTAACACGCCATTGGAAAGATCTCGTCGAGACCTTTGAAACGTTGTATTCTAATGAAATTTCTAATAATTTATATATATATATATTTCGTTGGTATTTTCGCAAAAAACGGCTATGAAACGTGGGTGTGATTATTATAGTACAATGGCGCCCTTCTAAAACGCTCTAGATGAGACTCTACACCTAATCTCGATTTCGGCAGATTTCGCATGAACTAAAATTTTATGAAATCAAAGCGAAATCAAACAAAGTCAAACAGCGTGATTTCGAGTGATTTTCCATTTGATTTCGCATTCTGAACTAAAATTTTAAGAAATCAGAAACAAATGAAGCGAAATTACGCGTTGATTTCGCTTAATTTCGGCTGATTTCGCATGAACTAAATTTTATGAAACCAAACCGAATTATCCGAAGTAAATCATGAAAAATGAAAACGAAAAAATTCTGTTTTAGTTTTCTTGATTTCGCCGAACCTTGCACACCGATTTGCAAATGCGCAACCCCTCGGCTACAATATAGTGGAAGAAATTGAGCTAGCCCACAACAGTAAGAAAGACTTCTGAATGAAATATGTGATGATGCTCTTTCTGCTTACAACATCTGCTGGGACTGTATAGTGATGTCAGGGTTGGGGGGGGGGAGGGGGGTGGTGTTATACAGAGAAATGTGGTTTTGGGGTAGAATGAGTTCTTCTTTCTTGGGTTCAAAGGAGTTATGATGGAAAGTTTTGCTGGAATTCAAATTCATACGCAGCAGAAAGAGAAGTGAATTTTTCTGTTTTGCTTTTCCCCCCCTTTTTTTCGTTGCTTTTACAGTGTTTAGAGTAGTAGAGCTCTTTTGACTTGAGTTGTACTGTAATTCTGATATAAATTATTTTTGAAAATAGGCTTTAAACGCTTGTACGAATATCACACAGTTTGACAGTTATGAAACTACTTTGTGGAACCTGAAATAGTGGTTAATTCTTTGTTTTGAAGTTGAGATTTCCGTTTATTGTGCTGGCTCACAAAGTTTTATTTGCGATCGAAATTCGAAATATGTTGGTTTAGTAGCAGTGTACCAATTTTAATATAATTTGGATCGAGCAGGCTATTCTCTGATTATTACTGAACGCTATAACCTTTATGATCCGCTGTAATTCTTGCCTAGATCGAGATTCAGATGAAATACTGAAACAGTTGTATGTACACTGGAATTCACAAATGTATATATTCCCTCTCTGTAGAAACTACGAAAGATTCAAAAATACTTTTTCTAGTTACTCTGTATTTTGTAATGCAAATGTGAAAAAAAAAGAAAAACTAGAAAATGGAAGAGAAAAAACTAAAACATGAATTGTACTCGTGTAGTACTGTCAAAAATTCTTGTTTCTACATTTCAGTCCACAAAAAAGAATTGTCTCTTTTCTGCTTTTTGAAGCGTGGGCAAGCAATTAATTTGCCGTTCTCTAATTTGAAATTCAGCAGTAAAACTTTCGAATAGAAACGGTAAAGTTTTTCATAATTAAAATTAACTGTATGCTTCCGTGCCAGGGGGTGTTAAGCTTTTTCATAGTCTCACAATTTCGTTGACAGTTGCGTATTTTCCTCAAGTTACACTTCATTTTTACACACGGCGGAAAGTTTTCGGAGTAGTGATGCCAGACTCAGTAGTTCTATATGCTGTGATATTGTTTATTAGCTTCTTAGATTGAAAAGAATTGGCAGTACTGATTAATTTCTTTCTTTGCATTCGTTTCTTTTAGTTTGGTAAAATATGGAGCATCTTTAGAAAAAAGAATTAAAGGAGTTGTTTTTCACAGGACAGCGGGAATAATCTTTTCCAACACAGCTTAACGGTATCTTGGGAAAACGAGCACAATAGAGAACAAAGAAAGTAAAACGGTTTATGTGTGTTGGAAAAGATTATTCCCGCTGTGAAAAAATATTCTTTTAACTCGATTGAAAGTCTTATATGGCCTAGGATATTCAGTAGACAGCAATTTAGGTCGTTTGCATACCAGCAGGTATAGAGTTTTTTTTAAATTTATTGCAGAAACTTCCAATGAATTTATTAGTCAAACAAAATTAGAAAATCAATGAAATCGAATTTTAATTGTTGAAGCCTTAAAATTATTTTCATTCTAAGTTATCATTATTATAACTTTTTCGGATATATCCACAGTAATCGGAAATAATCCAATTTTTCTTTTGCGTTTACAATTTTAGTTGTACTGACACATTCAGAATATTCAAATCATGAGCTACCTTGAGAAATTGGTTCCATCAAAAAAAAAAAAAAATTGTCAAATTCCTTCAACATTACCTTCTCAGAACTTTTTTTTAAACTTGGAAGTGAACAATAATCAATTCTAATAAGCACGAGCATTAACAAAAATAAGTGCAATCACTCAGTCAGTGTATAGCAACCCTCCTTTGAAACTTTTCAACCAAAAAAGGAGGGGGGGGGGATACTTAATAATTTTAATTAATACTCTCTGAGAAGAAGTAGGGAGTGACAAGTTATGAGTGAAAGCAAAGTTTGCAGTGTCGACTTAAGTGTTTGAGCGACCATTTAGTCAATTATATACCGACACTAAGTCAATATTTAACAGATAGGGAATAGTAGTATAAAAGTGCCACGTCAGTATGTCTGTGTGTGTGTATGGGAGAGGATATTATAGACAGAAATAACGAGGGGGTGAATGAAAAAGTACACTGTTTGGTTAGTGCTTTCAAATATTCAAATAATTATCTATCACTTTTAAACGCCACTGGTCTTAAAGTCAAATCATTGTTTCTTTTGTTATGATTCACAGTGGCATTATAAATAACGAAATAAAGCAAAAGTGTGAAAGCTGCTAAAACAATTTTTTTATTTTACTAGGGATTAATTCTGATTATGTTTTCGTTTTTAAAAATTAAGAAATGAAATTACCCTTGGTATTACCATCTTTTTAGAACTCATTTCTTAATATTTTGACTTGGATCGGTTTCGTCTTTGATGCTTTCGTCTTTTGAAGTGCTTCAAAATATTTTGAATGTATGGACGAAACATTATTTTTTCTGTTTTAATTTGAAAGAATAGAAGTGATAAAGATCCACGAAATCATGGTATGAAAATTAATATATTGATAGGCTATATTATGAAAAGACTATAGGCTAAATAATTTAAAGGGCTAGATTCAAATTCTTTTCAAAACTTCCAATTTTAACCGTTTACGAAAAAGCACCTCATTTATTATTACCCGACACAGCATCCTACTCCCCTTTCCAATACTTTTTAACTCTTCTGTTTTCTCCTACACGACACCTATTGTTTATAAACCCCCTTCGGACGTATAATATGTAATCTCGTACGTACCCCAATAATACCCATAAGCAAGTCATTCTTTCAGCTTAATGCAGCAAAAGCGCTAAAAATCCATATTAATTTCCTCCCTCCCTCTTCAAAATATTCAATCATTTCCACATCACTCAACTCACAGCAAGTCAATCAATATGGCAGCTTCCAGTAGGAAAGGAGTGGAAGGAGTATTGAACATGTACGAGATTCAGGATTGAGTGGAAATTGAAATTTTTTATCTGTTTTTGAGAGCACAGTTACAAATGAATAAATAAAAAATTTTGAAAACGTAATTTTTCTTTGCTGTACTCGTCTTTTGTGGAGAACTTCACAAATAGAAATCCGGATCAAAACTAGAAGATACAATTTCTATAAACACAGCTTGTTAAAGGGTTACCTGCAACTGAATTGAATTTTCTGATATTATAACATACAAGACAACTAGCCTACTGATATATGAATAAAAATAATGATGAATTTGTATTATTTTTAAGTCAGTTTTGCTACTACTTAATAGATAAGTGTTTTTCGGCGAATAATTTGCATATTTTCGCAAGGCAGCGAAATTAAGCAGGATGATTTGTACTACCCTGTGAAGAATCTATGTTATCTATCGACTATATAAATAGAAATATCTCTTGATCCGTTGGGTCAAAAAAACTTTTTGCAAAAATTCTTTAATAATATAAGGTACAAGAAAATCACAGAGAACCGGAAATTCATTATCTGCAAGTAACCCTTTAAATTTGAAAGCGATTCGTTTGAAACCCTAGCTAAGAAACATCTCCATTCTGTGCCTGATGTATTCTCTGTTTGTATATTCTATCATTTCTCTATGCGAATCGTTTCTTTCCATCATTGTAATACAGTGTCAGGTGTCTTACGGCAGTATGTGGTAGATTAGTTGGATTTCTTCTTCTTGTGGGGGGGATTATAAGAATCAATGAAGACGAGAAGATTATGGAAGTTGGTTGCAGAGATTTAACTGACGAGGATACGAAGGTTTTGAAATTAGGATTGTATGTGAAGTGAAATAGCATTAGAAAATTTGGAACTGGCTGGTCATAATTACTGTCTACATGTTTGAATTGATAAAAAAAGTCAGATATAGTGTTTCCAAAATCTTACGGACCCAAATCGATTAACCCATCAAGGGTGTTTCTGACATTCCAATAATTGATAACCCTTTGTTGACGTATTTGTTTTCTTTGACCAGCCTGCCAATTGTATAGAAAACACACAATTTGAACCACCCAAACAAGTGGTCGACAATGGGTTTACCTGTCAGTTTGAAGATATAACCAGTTTAGGTCCGTAAGATATTGGAAACACTATTATACTGTTCAAATCATATTTTTCAATAAAATACGAGGCAGTGGGATTGTAATGCAGTTGTTTCTCTTCGTTGTCCTTGTGTTTTATGAGGCACAGTACATCTCATTGTTCCTGTGTTTGTCAGCTTTTATAATCAAACTCCTCTGCCAACATACATGATCATTCTGGTAATGTTATTTTTATACCAACCTTCGTATAGCAACAAGATTGATGGTGCGAGTTGATTTCTTTCTGCAGAGTTTATGCACAAATCGCAGCTGATGGGGGAAACGTCACGTTAGCTACCTAATTACATCACTTTCTGACGCTAACTGCACAACCTACAAACTTTTATTTTTACACCAGATTTTGTACTCGGGAATAGGGAAAATGCAGGGGAGATGTGACAAAGTTCGTAGTTATGAGATCTGATTTGGAAGTTTTGGGATAAAAATTGGTTTATTAAGCTTATTTCTACTGTTATAATTACTTCTAAAGGTAACATAATTTCAGTGGGATAGGCGTAATTAAGGTCGTTCGGTACCTGGAGACAGGTATAGGGGTTCCCATTATACGTAATTAATTCATTTTTCGAAGGCTATTGGAGATATTTACTTAATTCTTTCACTAATTGAAGCACATGGAATTCTAAACGGAAAATTATCGTAACCCAATTATTTTTAATGATTGGTTTTCCAGAGGGCTTTTTTCCGTCAATTCATTTAAATTTTTTTACGCCGAAGTTTAAAATTATCTTCAATTTGGAGGTAGAAATTGCATAGAACTTTCAATTCCCTATACATTAAAACAAAAATCAGTCAAATATATTCATAAACAACGAAGTTATGGAATAATTACGGAAAAAACTTTCAATCGCATTTGACCTTCACATGGGTCACTGTTGACCTTGAAA
>JAQIWE010004849.1:0-10410 GCA_034698565.1 Campodea plusiochaeta
AATACGTCATCAAAATTATTTTTCATCATACAAACTAGTAATTTTGAATAAATAATCTTTTTATGAATCTAATTAACTTCTGAAAAGTTCTAACGATTTGGTTCAGTAGTTTTCGAGAAATTGATTTTTGTATTTCGCTAAATCCCTATCTTTTAACATGCTGGGTGATAGATTTGTCCCCTAGCATGTTATATGATGGAAATCTAGTTTTTTATAAAAATTAATTTCTCAAAAACTACTGAACCAAATCGTTAGAACTTTTCAAAAGTTATTTAGATTCATTAAGAAATAATTTACTCAAAATTGCAAATTTCTGTGATCCAAAATAAGAAAGTGCGATGTCGATGTCGAGTTGTCGACTACCCTTTCTGCAAGTGGACATTATTAATTACATGACAATATTACATTATTGTTTTAAATCAATTTATAGTACCTTGGCTCGTGTTTAGGTTGTTTTTGAAAGAGGTGGGCAGCAGGGATACAAACTTCCGACTTCTGCTGTTTCATTCTAAACTGAAAGGATCATTCTAAAACTGCCTTTTTTGTTTTGTTTTCTCAACAGTGTGCATCGCTTTCAACACATGTTTACCGTTTCACTTCTACTTTGTTCTTAATTGTATTCGATATCCCATAGAAAAGATCAGAAGTGTTGGAAAACGATGCTCCACATTGAAAAATTAGCCCTTTAAGATTGATGACATATTTACAATGTTAATATTTAGATTGTCTCCCTTTGCTTTCTCTATAAATAGATATATTTACAAGCTAAAAGAGAGTGGAAAATAATTAAATTTCTCCTGAAATTTATGCAGTTATAATTTAATATTTTTCGTCAAGTAAAAAGATGTTTGTATATCTGTATGGGATTCAAATGAATGAAATAAGTGATTAAAGCAATGAGATTAAGAAATCGAAAACACGAAAAAGCTCCAGAAAATTTAATTATTTTTTATTTTCAATTATATAAAATCGAAAAGAAGTAAAGCTGTAAAAATTTAATTATTTCATTCGCAGCGAAATTGAGGAGCTTCCAAATAATATGGCGCCTATTTTATTTATTTTGATTTAGTGCTACACTACGTTTAAATGAACAAAACTTCCTTTTTAGATCTGTCATTTTGCATATTTATTTCATAGAGCTGTAAAATCACAAAATTCCGATTTATGCTCCCATCATTGTATAGTGTTTTTTTAATCTTAAGAACCCAAATCGATTAACTCGTTAAAATTGCTTTGACAGTAAACCCATTGTTGTCCACTTGTTTGGGTGGTTCAAATTCTCTATTTTCTATACAAATTGCAAGAAAGTCAAAGAATTTAAACAGACTATCAAGGGATTATCAGTTGGCAGAAACACCTTTGATGGGTTAATCGGTTGGAGTTCTTATGTTATGATTGAAAATACAGTATAGTAGGTTACTCAGAACGAATTGGATTTTGTTTTAATAATGGAAACTGCTGACAAATTTCAATTTAGACCTACCAGTATGATTATAAATATTTAAAATACAGTACTTCTTAAAAGCATGTATTGTAAACATTCATTACTTTTAAAATACTAGCTAATAATATTTTGTATGAGGATACATACCGGTGTTATTGTAGTCTATAGAATGTTTTTGATTAATCAAAATTTTCAGTGACAGTACATGCAAAGCTCTGTAAAAATTTAATGGGAAACTTGTTAATAAACGATTATATTATTCGGAATCCTTTGTGAAGTTTCCTGATATAACAGACTTGTATCTATAAAGTACTTACTAACTTAATTTTTTTCTTGTTTTCCTATAGGGCTGAAGTTCTAGCTCAGACCCTTTACATGAACAGTCGTTTATCATCTTCATTCTATGGTGGTTCAGTTGAAATGTCACCTAAACACAGAATGTCTAGATCATCTGATCAAATAGATTTTGAAAGTTCAAAAGTTACAGCTTATCATACACCAATGGAAGAGCCAGAGGAAGATCAGACGTTTGTGGATATTAAGTGAGTAAAAAATGTTATGGTAATAATTAATATTTTAAATCTATATTTTAAAAGTTTTAAAATTATTAACTGTACATATCATGTGCAGTTGGACTTACATAGGCTAATTGTGGAATAATTTGTATTGCATCAAATATTGTGATATGTTACGGTACAATAATGTAATGTTTCAGATAGGCTAGCCTAGGGTACAAAGAAATAATAATTATTACCCATGTTTTGCAAAATTATCCTTTATTCTGTAGTCTTGTCTTTTTAAGTTTTTAAGCTCTCTTCTTTAAAAGTATGTAAATTTTTATGAACTTATCAATATATTGAAAAGTACAATTTCAATATTCATATTGACAGATATCAAAGAAGAGACAAAATATATCAGCAGGACTGGCAACTAAACGACTATGCTGTAGTGTTCATCTGCCTGTAATTTTTTTATTACTGGTAGTCAAAATAACTAATTTCCATTTTATAAAAGTAAAACCCTAAAATTCATCTGACACTGTTTTTCACTTTACTTCCAGACTTGACGTAAAGATGGACACTCCAATCCTTGTTCTCCCACGTTCTCGTAGAAGTTGGGAAGTATTAGTAGCTCATCTTGGTCAGATCAGTCTCACTAATTCAGTCAGTACAACATCATCGAAAAGTAATAACTACCTCTCTGAATCTGCCATGTCCAGTATGACGTTTGGTAATCAGAGGTTAACACATTATCATATGGAGATAAGAGATGCTTCACTGTATTCGTTGAATGTCACTCACAAGTGGAAGTATAAGGATGTTGCTATGCTGTGAGTACATTGGAATTTAGATTTACAGTCGTACGGTAATACAGAAGTCGGAAAGTTATATAGCCTAGTAACTGAATTTGGTTCATCAAAACTGTGCGTCAGAGAACATTTTTCCAAAATGTATTACATATTAGTAAACTAACATACCGTAATTCCCTGCATAATCGTCGCCATCGCGTAATAGTCGTACCCCACTTTTTCAATTAAAAAAAGTGGAAAAAAATACCCTAATAAAAGTTGCACTTTAGATTTTAAACGGAAAAACATCAGCTTATATAAGTATAATTACGAAAACACTGACACGTAATATGTAATACAGTATATTGTGCGATAATATTGACGCAAACGTAATATATTGAGCTATATTATAGACGCTGTCGTCATTATATTTCGCGATAATATTGACCAGACAGCATGAATTCGTAATAATAATTGCGCAGACTAAATTTCATGTCATTTTCCAATGCTGAATTTTTTTTTCTCCCATAATAGGCCTTGTCTCACCTAACATTTTTTACGCGAATTTCGTCAAAAAAGTACGACAATTATGCGGGGAATTACTTTAATTATAATACATTTTGTTACTTATTTATAAATCTATTAAAATGCCAAACTCCGTATTTTTCTATTAAACACTTTATTTATGACCAGCTTGTTTCGAACAAATGTTCATCTTCGGGGTCATTATCCGCATTTTGTTTTTGTTGTAATTTGTTATGCAGATAGTGACCCCGAAGATGGAACATTTGTTCGAAACATGTTGGTCAGAATAAATAAATGGTGTTTAATAGAAAAATATGGAGTTCGGCGTTTTAATCATTTAATAAGTATAGAACTCTGTAGTATAATATCCAATATAATTAAATTTGTTACTTATTGTTTATTAATTCCACATAATTTATATACTACTTGTATTTTGTGGAATTTTTTCCTGATGCTTTGATAGAGTGTAAAACTCTGGAAGTGATCGAAAATTAATGAATTTTCATTATTAAGAACATGCATGCAGTGAAGGGCAAACATCTACATTTCATCTTAATCAATCTTTTCCTCTACTTTCAACTCAACTTTAGTACTAATAGGCCTACAAATGCTTTTCAGTGCAGCATGATTTTATTGAACAGTTGAATAGTCTCCAAATTAAATGGGCATTATACAGCTGTTAAATAGAGTCATGAAAAATTGTTTCTAAGTTATTTTATTTCTATAGACCTTTAGAAGTGTACTGGTTTGTCAGTTTGATTTTCTCATTTCGTTGCTGTGATCACTATTACTGATTACATTTTTTTTTAATGTTTGCTATATTTTAACTTTAGTTAATAGCAGTTTAGTTTAATTTAGACTTAAGAAATTTCATATTAGGACAAATGATTCACAATGCATAAGTCAGGGTAACTTATCAAATCATGCCATCTGATACTCGTACTTGTCGCACTTGATAATATAGCCTAACTTCAGAACTAATGTTCCTTAAACAATCTTGTTCCATAATTTATTATAAATATTTTTATAGACCTATTTGACTGTATTGTGAAAATGTGAATTAACATAAAATTTGGCTTTAGGCAGTATTCATATTATTAAACATTATTTTGAAAGATTCAGCCATTCAAATTAAGCTTGTAAATTATATCCTCAGAAGAAATACCGGTAGCATTTTTATTTGTCTATATGATAGGCTTTTTAAACATAGATGGGTTATCGAATGTGTACATAGTAGCTTACATGAACTTTAATATACCTCGCATGCAAACATAAGACCCAAATGTATTTAGCACATTTTGACAGCTTTACTCTCCTAAGGGTGGACAAAGGGATTGCAGTTGTTTACCATTGTAAAGAAAACTTTCTCCTGTCAGAATCGTCAATTTTCTTAAATACATTTGGGTCATCATATGTTTGCGAGCGGGGTATAGAACTTTTGTCCTTTTACTATTTCAGTAACTTGATTAAAGCAGTAGATCTGTACTCCTCATCAAATGGTAAGCCTATTCTTCACAACACAGTGATAGATATTCATATGGATTATCATACTGAGAAATATGATTCATACAACAATCAAGCTTCACCAAGTGCAAGTTCATTGTTGCTGGAACAGGATAATACAGTATTTGGAGGAACTTCTACTTCTAATAAAAACTCATTACAGGTAAATAGCTTGTCTTGAACATTGGGAATACTTTATGATTTTTTGTTAACAGTGTTGTAGGTTTTTGATTTGGACAATACTTGTTGATTACTATGATATGTAATTTATTAGGTTAATTAAGAAGAAAAATATAAATGATATTATTATGAAATTAGGCCTTCATGCTGAATGTTTATTACAAATTTGGTTGCATATAAAAAGTCTCAGCCAATTGCAGAGAACGTGAATGCTACTTCAATGCACACACAAAATCGGAAAGCAAATTCACTATCTCAGGGTTCAGTCCCTTGATCTTGCTTCCACATTTGTAACAAAGTGTAATCAGGATACGTTATTGTAGATACAATTAAATTTCACCATAAGAACATTGAAATATTGACTACAGTTTTATCTTCTAGAAATATAATTATTATTACTGCCAAGGCAATATTTCTGAATACAAGGAAAACGTATGCAAGAAAAAAAAATCTTACTTCTGTTAGCCTAGGCCCATAATAAAAGATAACTTTTCCTTCTAATTTGTGTCATGATTACAATAGGCCTATTTAATTTTGGATAAAAATATTTAGTTGTGTTTCTATTGATGTTATTTCAGGTTGAGTTTCGCATTATAAGTCCACTGGTTGTTTCATTGAGTCGTTTACAGTATGAACAACTACTTGATACAATTGATAACATCACAAATCAATCGAATGTTGATCAACAATATTCAACAAGGTAAGAATAATAATTCATTCATAAGTAATAACATTACTTTTTAAATCTTCACTTATTATTACCATTATGCAATTTATGACAGACCTACCTATTAAAGAACACAATTTTTTACAAGCATAAAAATCAGAAATTTTGCAATTTAGAAAGTCTACATTATCCCAAACTGTTCAGCTTAACTGGAGACCAGCAATACTCTGAACAGCTGTTTCCTGTGATATATATACAGTAATTGAGTTATTTTCAGTAACATATCTGTACTGATAATTAATAAGTAAGAACTGTTAATAGCTCTGTTATTAAATTACCAAAGAATGTTATCTTCTGACAATGAAAATGCAGAAATCTTTTTTTCTTTGACATTTGGCATTAAATGATTTTTTTGCTGGATTATTAAGTTTATTTTTTCTTTGAATAATTATAGTTTATTGTAAGATCAGAATAAGCACTGATATATTCTGAATTCATTATAAACTTTATGAATTCCAGAAAATACTAAGGTACATTATTTTACAAATTTAATTTGAAAATGTAGAAACATTGCTTAAATAAATTAAAAAATATTTTTGAAGTTTGTGTTTTATTACTAACGACTATAATATACAGGTGATGGACATTTTACCTATATAATAACACTTTAATTCTAAATCAAATGAATGAATGAGTCCTTCCTGTAACATGGTGATTATATCTGAAGTCGACCAATTATAATAAGGCACGTTACCTTGCATCACCATTAATGTATACAGTGAAAGAAGGTTTACTATTGTTCAAGGTTACTTTACTATACTTTGACCCTCTCCTAGACTTTGGTATGCTTAACCCAACAAAGTCTATAGGAGAGAGTCAACGTACCGGTATAACAAAAGGTCATGCATCTTCGTATGTTGGGCAGACTTTAATTATAACACAATCATGATTATTTTTAATGCTACTTTTCTGTATTCATGATTTCTTTCATATATAGACATGACTTGAGTGATATTCGTGAGGAAGATGAACCTGTTCCTAGTTTATCAGGATTAAAATTCGATCAATCTGTACCATGGTCACCTCATAATGAAGAATTACAAACAGATACAGAAATGGCCATTACAGGTAAAAGATAATTATATATTGAATTTTTTATAGTATCTTGAGGAACTTGAGCTTTATTTAAAGACAAAGACCCATATTTGTGATTGAACTCGTTCTCGTTAAAATAATTGCTGAATTTGTGAATACAAATTTTTTGTTTGCTTGAATTCTTTATTCTAACTGATACAAGTGGTAATATTAAAAAATGTATAGAATTATTATAATATTTGTCAAGTAGGCCAATTGTATTCATTTATCTACTGTGCAGTTTTCCATCTGAAAATTACAATAGGCCTAGTGCTAATAAAATCAAAATATTGCATTTCTACTCACTGATATACTGTATGAATTATTTATTTTTCTCTCAATGAAATATTTATGATTGAATTAAAATTGGTTTTGCCGAAGTTACATCAATGGTTGGCAAGACCCATCAACTGATTTTCAGTAATGGGTTTCTTCATAATCCATAAATTAGAAATATCACTTTCACTGATCTTATTATCTGATTGAAAATATCGAATAACATGAGTACATGACCATTACGATTGAATGTAAATAGGCCTACATTATGACAATACAGTCAGCACTATAACCATTCACTTAGTTTTGACACAGTTTATTTAAACGATGGTGTTATTTATGTTCTAGGTTCCCTGGAAATTCCTACGATAAACATTGAACTCCAAGGTGATTTTGGAGTAGAAGAAAAGGGAATAGTGAATTTATCCTTTCAAGAATTTATTGTTCATTATGATAAATTTGAACCTCACATCACTAATCTGGAAGTAAGTCAAAACAAAATGTTTTCATTTTCAATAAAAAAAATCTGACATTCCAGTTTTTAATTTTCTTAAATGAAACATTTTTCTTTACCAAGATTATATCCCTCCAATGACACAAAGCTGTATACACAAAGTATTACCATTGTTATTCTTACTGTAGTTGTTAAAAATAATGCAAGAAATAAATTTGTTGCTCAGTAAAATGTGAAATCTTCATTGTGGTGATCTGCATCATTGGTTCAATCAATGGGAGTTTGTTAAAACTCTTGCTTCACAACTTGCTTGGAACAATAACCATGAACCATGATAGATTATATTTTAAGTATATCTTTATTTCCTCTCTTAGATAACCCTCCGTTCCTTACTAATGGAAGACCTTCAGGTTCCTGAAGATTCTAAATACCGCCACTTGATGGCATCATCATCAGGTGAACCCTCAGCATCACCTCTTCCAAAATTCATTTCAACTTCCTGTCCCAACTCTATTCCTATGAGAGGGAAACAGAATAGCTTTGAGAGTTTTAGATGTTCATTACCAGATCATCTTGAGACTGAAGTGGTCTTTTGGAAGTTACCTTATTTGGAACGGAGGAGGAAGTCTGGTAAGTGGATAGCTTCAGCATTGTCTATCTTAACTACTTTAAAATAGTAATTATTGTTGGTGTCAACGTATTTCCTGTTCAGTGTGCACGATACTAACAGCTACATTATATAAGACCCTTTTAATTCACATCAAATGGCATTTAGAACGCTGTAGGGCAAAACCTAATTTCTGGATAATTATGTGTGAGTATTTTTTTAGAAAACCCCACAGTATATACCCAACAAAATAATACACCTTTTCCTTTTGTCATTTACGATTAAGCTCAGCAGCTGTCAAAACGAAACATAAAAGAAGGAAAATAGTCTCATTGAAAAGTTGAGTTGTCATAAATGTTTTGCTCCGTGATAATTATTTAAATTTTTACTGTGAATATTGATGTATTGTGCTAAAGGCTTGCAAGCTTGTTCCGCAATGTCGCTTGATGCAAGCGGAAGTTTTTTCAAGTTCCAGTATTTTTATTTTCTTCTGTTTTTCCATTACATACACTACTTTTTAGACCTATCTCATTTATTAAGTTTAATCAACACATACTAAACTGTACACTCATTCAGAAATTACAAATTACTATAATTTCATGGCAGTATTGCTTTCACTTTGTGGAAAAATTGTTTTACAGCTGTCGGATATTCTAAAATAACTTTCTCATTAGTACTTTTTGTTGCAAAACCTTCCAATATAGCAAAAACTTTCAGTCATTTCTGTAATAAATGGGATTAATGGGCTGCCACATATATTCACAGTCACTCATTAGTTATGGATTATCTAATGTATGGTGGTATTTATATTCATAAATAACACATACAATGGAAATACTCTCATACTTTAGATAATAAATAACACGAGTGACTGTGGATGTGTGGCAGCCCATTAATAGAATTTTCATTTGAAGCTAAAACTTTGTAACAAAAACCTTCCAACTATGATATGATAACATATCTTTCTTAATGAATTACTATCAAACCCATCAATTAATGTTATTTCTCCATTGTGCGTTGTATAGGTCGCCTTCCATCTCATTGTGGTCCGGAGGCATGTCCTTCCACTCCCCCTCCCTCTCCAAGACCAGGTACAACACCTGATTCAACTGACAGAGAAGATAATCTGGTTAGATTACATATCATGCTAGTCGATACCAATTCACCTGCTTTCTTCACTAGCTATAATGGGGTAAGTCAAGTACTGTTTTTTGTATAATCTGTTGGTTTGAGGGTGCAATCGACTGTTTTACTGTATAGCTTATAATATAATAAATTATTATCTTTTAAAACTATTTGTTTGCAAGTTTCAAACTTCAGACATATTTTACTTCCATCAACAGTTCAACACCTATTTCTGCTCAATATAGGCCTGTTTACTTTCATTTAAAAATCATTTCAGTAGACTTATTTTTTTAAATTATGATACAGTAATTGTATTTGAATTTTAGGTTTAATAGAAGGTCTGTGAAAAAATGCAACATATTTTCCTGAAAGTGAATGGCTTGCTTTTTTCTTGTAAACAAAACAAGATTTCAGTACTAGGTATTTGTATGTGAACAGACAGAACATGAGCAAATCAAAGTAATAGTTTGACTTTTGACTGTTCTTTTTTTATATTATACCATACCTATATACAATCACTATAGTATGAGAATAAAACAGAAATTATATTTTCTCCTGAGGTTTTTTATACCTAATAAAGTAATATTCAACATGCCTTTTCAGATGAATCGTTTTGTTGATATAAACTTCAATTGTTTGGATATAATAGTGAATTCCCAGACATGGGTTGTAGTATTGGATTTCTTTGGTATTGGTACATCATCAGTAGAACCACAGTGGGATATGAGTTCAATAAGACATAGTTTATCACAAACACAAAATCTCATGGATGGAGGTGGAACTGGAGAATGTACGTTACAAGCATGCATTTTAATTAATACCGTATAATACGTTATATTGAAGTATTGCAAGTAATAACCTTGATCCAATAATAATCTTTGATATTAAATTAATAACCAATAATAACTTTTGATATTTAAAATGAATAGTATAAAATTTCCATTTCAATGTTTACTGTCCAAAGAAATATATAAGTTGTAAGCCCCTACCCTTTTTTTAAAATATTTGCTAGAATTGCTACATTTTTAAGGTTAGAGTGATGCATTTCTGAAATATGTTGTTAAAACTATAACATATGTTGATTTTAAGAATTTTTTTTAGTTATTTTGTTACAAAATTGAAATAGCATGATCAAGAAGTGATTACGAAAGAAGGATTAACCATTAGGTTTGAACTATACATGTGCTGTGGAGAATCGCATGCGCAC
>JAQIWE010004850.1:0-10409 GCA_034698565.1 Campodea plusiochaeta
CATAAATTTTTCCACATCCACAAAGATTAGTTTATTGATTAAAGCATGTCACGTCTTAATAAAAAAAAAAATCACACATTTGAACTTGCGATTGGAATGTCGGAATTCGCGAAAAATCATAACATTCTATAGAAGAGAAATGTGCATTTTGTCTCTTGCCGTTATAACAACGAAATCGTTCTGTACGAAAATGATTTGACAGAGAGACTGAAATTCTAAGGAACTGGTTTCAAACTTCGAAACATTTCAACAGAAAAACCCGGTTGAATCTGCATACAAAATCAATTAAATCGAAGATGGCATCAATCTCAGAAGGAATTACGGAAGAGACTTTAATTACGGAAAGACTTTAATTACGGAATTACGGAAGAGACTTTAAATGAACTCGAGAAATCAAACTTACAAACAATTGCTTGTCATGGTATTGAGAAAAACATGAGATTAGGTCTATATTTCTTACTAACTCTTAAAAACTTTAAAAAATACATAAATGTCCAAAACTATGAGTACCTCCTAATCGTTTACTAATTATTTATAAATCTATTAAAAATATCTCAAAATATAAAAACCAATTTTAGATGAAGGGTAAAAATTCAAATAGTAAATTTTCGAAAGATGGTCATTTTTGTAGTATCAAGAGTAACTATATGAACTAACGTAAATTATCCACAAAAATCAATTAAAGTAGTTTAAGTTTTATCCTTGTTTATCTGCTAGTTACAAATAAATGAATATTTCCTGATAAACATTATTCGTCCCTATAAACATTATTCATTATAAAATTTAAACAATTGGCATCCCTAATAATAGATTCCCAGTTCAAGTTTAAGAAAACACGGAAATTAACTTTATGGTACTTCGCAGCATCTGCATAGCGTAGGTACGAATAAATTCTTTGCATTGTTATGTAACGTAATGTATAACTGTGCTTTTTGTTGAGGGTTTGTCTTGATAATGTTGCACTGATCAGCCATCAGGTGCTGTTTTTTTTTGTGATTCTTGTTATCAAGTTTTTTTGTCTGTGATGCACGAACTGTGTTAAAACGTATTACGGAACCGTAATTATAAAGAGTAGGTGTGTACAATAACGTTTTAATTCAAATCTCTGATATCTGATTTTATATTAACTGATGTGAATGATTTGACTATATCTTAAGGAAGCGTTTGATAGTAATAGTATGTTATAGAAACCTGTTTAACTTTCAATTTCCTTTAAAAAATGTGTTTTTCGAAATAAAATTTAAATTTCTTTTGTTGTGGTTACGATTGCTGTATCATTTTTTTTAACAGTTTCTTTTTAATCAAACAGATCTTAATCGCATTTTTATACGGTTGAAAAATTACGTAAATAAGAAATAATATTTGACATCCTTGATGGGCTCCTATCTCAGAAAATGAAAGAGTATTATCCTTCGTAAAATTCGTGTTTATTGTAAACTCATTTTCAAACAGTATATAAAAATGAATTTACAATAATTTCAATATTACGAAGGATTGTTCTTTTTAATTTAGTGAGATAGGAGTCAGTCAAAGATGTCAAATGTTAATTGTCTGTATACGAAGGTTTTCACGTGCATTTTAACCTGTAATATTTTTCAGCATGACGTCCCATTTTCCAACACACAAGTCCCGTTTCACTTTCTTTGTTCTCTATTGTATTTGATTCTCAACGGACCTTTAATATGTGTTGGAAATCGCGACTTCCCTCTGAAAACTAATGGGCCTTTTTAAGATATAATATAGAATTTAGATTCTAACTTCTTTAAATAACTATATACAAGAAATAAATTAATAACAAAATTAAAATATGTTCCAGTGTAGAATTCTGTATCTATGTTGCTTAAAATCACAAGAACCCTAACTCGTTAGATCATGAAAGACCATCAGACTAAATACATTTTGTACAATTAATTTTTGTTTCATTTCCATTTCGAAATATTTAATTTTCAATACATCTCATTTAAGATACTGAATATACAAAAACAGAATTGTTATACGACATTGAAAATATTATTAATAACATATTTCTGCATTTTTTCGGTCATTATGAAAATGATCATTAAAAATTCGGTATTTTTCATTTTTATAAAAGATCTTCATTGACAATGACACACTAACATGTACACAACCAAGAAAACATTTAACTTTTCCTAAAGTATATAATTATACAATGTATATTATTACCTTAACATAAAATATAGTATGTTTTGGCTCATTGCACGCAAAGTACAAAACTATAAATTAAGTTTATTACTAGAGTTCCAACGGTAAACGTCTAAATATTTCTTACTACAGTCTAGAAACATTTAAGTTTATGAGTAACCTACGTGACATTAATTACTGGCGAAAATCTTGTAATTGAGATAAGAAGATAAGAATGTAAAATTAAGAGATAAACCGTTGTTTTCAATTACTTTGTAGCAGTTGTAGCCTGTAGGAGTTTTTACGTAAATAGTTTAAATAAATTCCTATATTCGTAAGACCGTGAAGATTTTATAATATCATCAAGAATAATATTAAAAATATGTATAAATTTACGGATATTAATAAATTTCTGGAAAACTTTTTAATCCAGGCACAAAAATTTAATTCATCTTCTATAATATTATATAATTACATAAATTAATTTATCAAAAAAAAAAAAATATTAACTTGATAAAAATGACCTGACATTTCCACTTCTCATTTAGATTATAATTATTATAGTATGAGGTTCTGTAGAAATCTAAGATCAAATCTAAAGTTATTTATTTAAATACAGTATATCAAACAATATTCAAATTTATGTTACGATAATAAGTGAATTATCAATCTTGTGGTTTCGACAGGCTTCTTTTCGGAACCTTTTTTTTAGCAAGTTCTAATTTTATATACTGTTATATAATATATAAAAAATATTGCAATTTGAAAATCTTTATTTTTGATTTGTTTCGCGGAACAATTTATTTACGTCTTCCTTGGATTATTGATTGTATAAATGAATTTTTGTTAGTTTTGACGGGCAAATATTTTAGATTTTATAATAAATGGCGTAAGAGACTTTAATTTTATATTTATTTAAATCTCGACATTTCCTGAATGTTATATCTTAATATACAAATTTTTAAATTATTATTTCTCTACACTAATAATAAAAAAATGTGAACTTACCGATTCTGTCTCTCAGGACGAATCCTTTCCCTATGATCCAACAAGGAACTTGGGGGTCTCGCGGGTCCATGCGAGTACGTCCAGGTCCCCGACGTCGATCCCTTACAAGACGGCGGCCCTTGCGCCACTAACGGGGGCGGAGGTAATAACATCAATTGCACACCCGCGCCCGGCCTATGATAATCATAATAGCACTCTAACCGATTTAAGTTAACTGTAGACGGTATACGCCTATGATGCGGCATTGTGATGCTTCTGCCTCATTCACCAGTTCAAATCACTATGAAGAACATCGGAGTATGATCATCCACTTAACCGCATATTTCGTCCCATTTTCGAACGTGGAATGTTACTGGCCAATAAGGAGTGAGATGAAGGTGAGTCGACCAATGGGATTACGTGGTTCAACGATCTGGTATGTTTCGTATTGTGGGATTTAAAGGCGTAGGAACTCGAGGTGATTTTTAATTGTCGTAATAAATGTTTTAATAATTTCAGTTTTTAATTTTAAAAACATGTAAAGGATTTCAATTTTTTTGTAATTCAGATCATTTTATTGTCATAACGAGACATGCCACTTTTACAGCAACAAATATATAAGATATATGCAAGAGAAAAAATATACTATGATATAAAAGAACAATAATAAAAAAATTCTTGTAATACCTTATACTAACTGATATATAATTTATTGACACGTTTTATGAGTAATAATATTGTACTAAAAAACTTCTTTCATTCTATTAAAAATTGTTTCATCATTGATAATTGTATCAATATATGGATGAATATATCAACATAAAAACGATATAAAATTATAACATTGTTGAAAAAATTGCTCAAGCTAAAAAATTAAATAACCTATACTTTTGTCGCTGGTAAAATTATTATTTTTTACATTAAAATAAGGAAATTCCTGATTTTCTCTTTTTATGAATATTTATGTTCATATTTAACCGAAATAAAAATACAAGTCTATTACATTATTGATAACTCAGGAAGGAAAAATGTTCACTAGGTAAATGTGTGCATCTTCATAAGCAGAAGTTCCTATTTTAATTATTTTTTTAAACTATTTGAACCGTAAGCATAAAACAATGTAAATTTTAGGTTTCAGCCTGAACAAATCGAAATAAATATAATTATATCATTCAAAAATACCTAAAAATGAATACCGAATTTGTATCATAATTTCCACCAATACAATAAAATATTTATAAATATTATTAGTTCATTGCCAATCACAGTTATTTAAATTTATTTCAATCTAAGGCCACATCGAACTACATACCCCAAATTACAACCAACTAATAAATAACAATTCTCGTTTTCCTACTTCACACTTTCTATCCGTGCTACCTACGCCATTGTAAAACCTGTATTTAAATACGGAAAGAATGAGAGAGAAAGAGAGAAAGGTGGATAAAAAAACAGAGAAAGAAACTGTGGGAGGCAAGCACAAGATCATCAACAACAAAAAAGACCTCAGGGGACGAGATTTAATGTCCAGAAAAGTGTTTGGAGTTGGTACATTTAGGTCTAGTACAATTGATTTTCCTAATTAATCTCTGTTTTTGAAAATATATTTTGTAATAATGCATATCGAGAAATATACTGCTTTTTTAAGATGAAGTTTCTTTTGCGAAAAATGAAAAATAACAACATTTCCAAATTTTGTTATATCCAAAATTTGACGTGTTTCTTTCTTGAAAAAAAAAATGGAAATTAAAAATAAAATAACAATGTGATAATTTTTTTATTATACGAAACTTACAGAAATTTCCTGACGATATAACATAATTATTTTAATGAAAATAATATTGTTGTTTTGCAATGATAAAGATTTTTCAATGTTAAAGAATTTAACCAAAAATTATTGTAAATCAATTTTAAATTTAAAAAATAAGATCATTTCAGTACAAATAACCATCTTTTTAGTTTATTAAAATGTCATAAAAGATCAAGTACAATTTTATCGATGTAGTACATTTTGAAATGAATTATAGTACATTCTCACTGAGGTCCTAATGCAACATTGGTACAGCATAAAATTATAATAACAGAAAGGAATGCACAAGCCCAGAGAGTAGAACAAAAAAAATCTTACATAAATAAATTTAAAAGTTTTTGGAGTAGAAATGACCAAACTTGTTTTTTTATGTAGGAAATGTGAAAATTATGTAAGAAATTGGATTCAGAGGGTTGTGGGAGGTCAAGGGTGATGAACGAGGGGGGAGGGGTAATATTTCTTTTGTGGATACGCGTTTTAATTAGTTATGTTTTAGCTACTTTATAATAAAGGTAGGTTATTGTTTTTTTAGTGATTTTTAGGTGGAATAAATTATTATACATTTCATGACTTTTCTTTTTGGGGTATTTTTTCATTTGCTTTTGGAATTATTCTGCTTATGATATTTATATTTTAGGTGAATTTCAATAGCAGGGTAATCAAATAATAAAAGTATTCGAAGGAACTTATATAAAATCAGAAATTTGGTAGTTATACTATTTTATTTCGAAAAGTAAATTTGATGTTAATTGTTAAATCCGAATATCCAAGTATACTTTTGCTGCTTGCTTTCTATAGAAAAACTTTTCTGAAATTGTCTCTAAATTTAATACAATTTAGTTTTAATGGTGAATTGTGGTATGACGTGTTATTGAAAATTAATAATATGCATCAGAAAAACAGTTGAAAGCATTTTTAATTAAGTACCAACCTTTATTTTTTGTCAAGTTGCTGTTAGCCACGAAAATAGACAACTGTAATTTCAAGATTTCAAACTATTACTTAAATATGATAATAATTTTAATGTATTGGATATTGTCTAGAAAAACACTTATTCTATGATGAAATAAAAGCTGCCTTAACGTTCTTCTCATAATGTTTATTCAACCGACCAGGTTTCGGTTTTAAAAAACCATCAACCGGGAAAGCAGAATAACGCCGAAACGGAATAATGCCGAATGGAAATTTCGGCGTTGTTCCTGTACGTGAAAAAATCACCCAGGAATAACGCCGAACCGGAATGACGCCGAACCGGAAGAACGTCGAACGGGAATAACGCCGAACCGGAAAAAAGCCGAAAAAATCTCATTCGGCGTTGTTCCGTTTCGGCGTTATTCACTCGTCTCCATCAACGGGACACCATGA
The DNA here is from genome assembly GCA_034698565.1 of Campodea plusiochaeta. Lineage (NCBI taxonomy): Eukaryota > Metazoa > Arthropoda > Diplura > Rhabdura > Campodeidae > Campodea > Campodea plusiochaeta. Next base: position 6,305 of record JAQIWE010004850.1, read on the forward strand.
ACAAAAAGCCATTATGATAATAATGCAATCCAAATTACATTTATACTCGAAGCAAACCCCCAAAAATGCACATCATCGTAAACAACACTAACCCAATTTGCTTGGTTTTTTTCAACGAATCTCCTTAACACCTTCCTCAATTTAGTCCACTGTATTTCCCTATGCAACAAGGGACTGCTGCAGGGTGAGTGCATTGGCCCATCCATCTTCAATCAAATAATAATAATATAATAATGATGCTGTCTTTTAATATCTGGTTTTATGTAATTTAGAGCGATCATCTTTATCACGCAATGATAATGGATGAGAATTATGACGTAATGAGGATTGGGAGCAAAATGTTTTTTTCTGTGGAGTGGAAGCTGAGAGATTATGCTGTGTTATGGTGGAATCGTATAATCGAAACTAGAGCAATACTGAATTTCCATCGCTCAGAGAAATATAGATCATCGTAGCTATCTACTATAGCGTTAACCTTGTTTTCAAGTATTGGATTGAACTTTTTATTGAGTCGTGTATCTATATCTGCTGTAATAATCGTAAATTCAAAATTTATTTTAATATTTCATCTTTTTGTATTTTCTCAGTATAGTCAGTTTCATTTCAATTATACTCTACTATTGATCATGGATGCTGCGCTGTTTTGTTAAAATTTCTTAAAGAGACTGGACAGCCATTTTCCTAAAAATCGATATTAATGCCAAAGAATACTGAGTTCTGATGCAATTTACTTAAACAATGTATTTACTATGATAGTCACAATGAGTGAATTACTAGGTGCTATTGTGTTTAAAAGTTACATGTGAAGCTAGAAATCAACATGGCAGTACTCATAGGACCTTCTTGTCTATGTGAGTTCCTCACTGGTATTTGGTTAAACCGTAAATTCTATGTATTTCGCATTGTTAGTTAACAATTGGGAATACAAGTATTGAAAAGACAGTTATAACCATGGAGGTACTATAATATATAAAAAAGGGGGAAGAGGGCATGCGCGTATTGAGCTGTCGGCGATTTGGTGGCCATTGTGGGACACCACTCTAAATAATTCTCAGCATAGGGAATTCGAATGAAAATTAATATTTACTCGTATTTGAAAGTGATTAAACTGCTCATATGGATATATTGCTATTATACTGTTATAAACTTTCAAAAAAGTCAAAAAATTCAATTTTTTTTTTACAATTTTGTTGAATTTTAATATATTACAAGATTTTAAGTAAGTAAACAATTGAATTTAGTTTGAAAATTCACTATTTAAACATAGGATACAAAAATTCCATTTTTATTGCAACTCCAGATCGAAATGAGTCTTTTCAATCAGCAATGGTTTAACACGTGCGCCGACAAGTAGTTGTACCTACGAGATCATAGTGATGGCCACCGCCTGGTTGTAAAGTATTGATGACCAAGTGTTACTGATCTTCTTATTTTATTATTACCAACAAAAAAAAAATTCAAACAATATTAAAACCACAACTATATTACCTGAACAGATTACCGCATCATTTCCCATCAAACTTTATCCCGTTCGATAATAATGCGAACTCCCACAGAAGTTCTAAATCGTGTTCGAACTCCCCTAAACTGTTCTATTACTCCACCAAATTAATAAATCATCACAAAAAGTGTGTAAAATAGAATATCCAAATTGTCACGATCTGTTACGCTAAACTGTTGGTATTACTTCACGAGTTGACCTGCTATTCCATGGGGTCAATTGTTCCAATTAGTTTGCAGGGAACATCACGAGAGGCGTTACTGTACGACTCTGCTGGGATGTAGATTGCTCATTACGGGATTATTGTAACGGGTTTACCGCGAATTCTGGGCATTTCCGTAAATAAAGGTTATTTATTGAGTTGAAATAAAATCAAAAAAATTGACTTCTCTGTAGTATTTCTTGCACTGCAACTAGTTTTGCTTTTACAAGATAAAGCATCATCAGGCAGCTGCGTAAAAAGAAGTATAATAGTAAAAAATGTTAACATAAAAAATGTTACATGTTAACATTTTATTTATTTGTCACTTACCAAATGACAAATAAATAAATAAAAATTAAAACATAATAGGTAGGCACCATACACATTATCAACAATCCAATGTGTATATGATGCCTATTATATTTTAATTTTTATTTACTTATTATTTGTCATTAGGTAAGTTTTATGCATAATCATGTTAACATTTTTTTACTATCATACTTCTTTTCACGCAGCTGCCTGATGATGCTTTCTCTTGTAAAAGCGAAACTACTGTAGTTGCAGTGCAATAAATACTACAGAGAAGGCAAATATTTTATTTCAACTGATATTCTCTCTGTACTTCTCAACAACATTAATAGTTATATATATATTGATTTTGATTTGGATGAGTTTTAGGAATTAGGTGCTGCAAAAGGGTCCGGGGATTTAAGAAATATCCGAAAAAACTACAAATTCGAGGTAATTCTTACCAGTAATTTTCTCCAAATATTTTTTTAAATTAATTTAGCAGTTTTACAATTATCCTAAGTTCTTTTTAATTGTTTTTAATATAAGGATTTTGATTCTCCTCCACATGAAATGAATGAAGAAAAAGAGAAATTGATTGATTCATAAAATATTCGTCATTACACGTTGTGGGTATAATACTATTTTCAAAAACTTTTCTGACCAAATATTGATGAATTTAGATTCCCATTAGAATAACACATCTTGACAATTTATAGTTAATATAACTTTTCTGTTCGAGTAACAGATTCATCTTTTGTTTCGGTCAGCAGTGTTTGGCAAATTTTAAACTATAACATTGAGTAAAACTGTATATAGAAATAGACCAACATCAATTTTCTATCAAAAGTTGAAATCATTTTACATGAAACTTTCATAACTGATATCAACTTATTTTCACTTGAGAACGCTTCACCTAAAATTAAAATTCGGAGTGGCCGAAATTTGAAATTTGTATTACTAATAAGGTAAGATCGCAAGACGTTCTTTTTATTTTGCATTGCATTTGTTATAATAATATTCAAATTTATGTGTAAAATAATCCCCGTTTAATAAACAAAATGGCCGCCTGTAAAAACAAAAAGTTCAGTTTGTTTAATGCTGATTATAATTTAACAATTGATAAGAGCTTAACTACAAATATCATTTTGGATTATACATGTAAACAACATTCTTATATCTTTTCATTATGTCATTAATGCATCATGCTTATGGCTGAAAAAAATAATTAAAATCGTCATCACATCTAACCCATCTACTAAATATTTTATTGTAATGCTAATTAAAATTTTGGAAAGATATAAGAATAAAAAAACATCCTCCTGAATCCAATGATACCAAACACAACATTATTACTTTTAAAAAGTAGCATTAAAATAGTATTGGATTTAACATGGGATTCCCTATGCTGAAACCCAATGTTGATTCTGAGTGAAAGAGCCTTAACCTGAAAGAGTTTCAAGTGATATAAATTACTCGACTTGACATTTCTGGTCTAGGATTGGATGAAGAATTATGTTAACGAACTGAGGCCTTTACCAAATTATTTATCGGAAATAGTTTGAGAAAAAACTGAAAGAGGTTTGATGGAGTTAAAAATCTGTAACGATAAAGTAGACATTAGAGTGCTATAAAAAATATTATAATGACATCCTAATCTGGATAACAATGGATTTTAACAAAGAAATGGCCATGAAAACGCCCTCAAGTGAATTTAGACTCATCTTATAGACTTTACTTCCACTTGAATTCCATAGAGTCTTAAATTTCAATTTGATAAAACAGCGGTTTTTTTTTATTTCGTAATGTAAATAGTGATACTGAAGTATTTTCATGATGAACAGGCTTTAGAACGTCCATTCATATTCAATAAGGCTCTATATTTAGACAGTAATACAGAATTATTCGGCAGTAAATTTTGAAGTTTATTGTAAACTAATTTTCAAACATGTTACAAAATATGAAAGTTAAAGGCAAATATAAACAAACAGAAAACATACAAAATTATTTTAGGATTTTAAAATTGAATCAGTAAACAGCTTCTCCCAGGGTCTTGGTATTAAGAGTCCTTGAGTTTCGTTCAATACATTAGCTCCTACTCCTTTTATATGGAC
>JAQIWE010004851.1:0-10409 GCA_034698565.1 Campodea plusiochaeta
TTGAAGTGAACATTTTTGGATTTCTTTGTCTGTTTTGATATGGAACCTGCCTTCAATAGTTCGGCAGTAATTAATTCCTGAACTTAAAAACATGCATTTTTCTGTTACTGTGTTTATCATATAGTAAAAGTCTGTAAAATTAACTTATATTATTATTGGAAGGGAGAGAAAATAATTGTTTGTCTTGATATGGTTTACTACTGTACCAAAATTCAGCTTGTTACTAATTTGTTCCGGGTTCGGCTGTCTTCGCCCTTCGTTTACTGGGCTATTATGGCACAATGAAATATCAAGAAAAGAAAATCTTCAGACGAACATTAGTTGGGCAAAAACTGGCACTAACCTTGAAAACAAAAATGAAATTACTTAAAACGTAAGGGATTTTCTAATAAAAGTGGCAAATTTAAAAAAAAAAAATCTTTTAAAAAAAAATTCTGGTTAAAAAGTGCTTAAAATTGGTTTGATTTAGGATGAATACATAACTTTTGATCTTAAACAAGAAGACCCTTCTAGTACATAATTGTTTTTATTTGGAAACTGAATTTTATGGCCCCCGAAATCTAAATAAAAAATGAAGCTGACACAATAATGAAAACTTAAATTTGGAAAATGTAGCAGATTTTACAAAATATCAGTGAAAATGACTAAAATGGTGTAAAATTGAGAGTTCTCAATGGTATTTTTTTAATAAAAAAACCTGTAGTTTCTGTTTGGATGCACTGTTCCTGTGTTTTGCTTGTTTCAGCCCCTGTCATGTGCTATCCCTGTTTCAATTAGGTTAAACAGTCAAATATGTTGAAGTGAATGGAGGTTAATTTGAAAGTACTTTTAATATATAAATAGTAGATTTACAGCACTTATTTTCCAATGCATACTGTGCACTTACTTTGGTCATGTGAAAAGTTCCTGTATGTTGAAGGGTTCAATGGCCATTGACCCCACTGAGATTCACCAGACCACATTGTTACAGTACTTATACTTTTACATACAACAACTTACACACAACCTAAAAATAGTTAAAAAAAATGTCAATTTAATTTTATTAGATACGCCTAAATATACAGCCAATTATACGGCTTATTGGTAGCATTTAAAGTACTTAGGTATTTCAAAAGCTACTCTAATGCACTTTAAAAAAAAAAAAGATATTTAACTGTTGAAAGCCCACTAGAATTTAGAAGCACAAACTTGACTGTATTTGTCTTGCTACATACCAGTCCAGACAGGGCTTGGCAAAACCCTAGTATGCAGGAAGACAAAGTTGGTACTAACATATATATATAGTTGTACTGGTAGGTGGTTTCAGTAAATAATACAATGGTACTTTACTAAGCAGTAGATAAAAACAACAGCCTCTGACTAGAAGGACATTTGGAAAGTGCAAGTGGTTTAGTAGTAGTTACCACAAAGCAACAAATCGTTTTTAAAGTCCCACAACCACTGTTCGAAAAGTGCAACTGATGTTGTTGCAATCAATTCTGTAGCACTTCAACTTGACTGGTCCAGAAGCAGTTGTTTACTACTTAAATCAGAAACCACATAACTACAATGGTGTATGTTTTAAAAGTACTACGAAGTGGTAGAACTACTAAAAACCACAATTACAGATTACAACATTGTAGTACTTTCCGAATGTAGCCTAGTGGTAACTGCAGCCCAGATTAGACAACAGGTTGGCTGTGGACTGCTTACGCTTCTAGATCAGTGTGAGCAATCGACAGCCCACATGTTGTCCAAGTTCAGATAAATGGTAATTTCTACTAAACCATGATTCAACTTTCTACAGTAGCTTCAGATTCTAATATCCTACTCATCCTCTTTCAGAAGTCCAGGTTTATTTGTCAGTCTCCCCTAGATCAGCAAACAGTTTCTCCTCGCACAGGACAAATCTCACCTTACTCAGGGATCCCAGCATGAATATACCTAATTTTTGCTATGATTTTATGGCATTTATGACATTACTCAGCATTTTTTCATACTTTGTGCAAATACTTTTCGTTTATTTCATAAGGATGAAATAGGCTTTTGAAAACATTCTAAAATATTATAACCTAGATTAGGCTATATCAGCTTAGACAAATTTCTTTGTTATGTTGAAGAGAAGCTCATAGCCAGAATTTCGTAAAGGGGAGGGATATGCGCATATGCCGAAGACCTTCCGAGGAGCGGCACCATGCTTAGAGCAAATTTTTAAAAATTAAGATGAAAACGACCCATTTTTAGGAAAATTTCCAGATATTTAATAAACTGATACTGTTTTCTTGTAATTCTTCATAATTAAGCTTTAAAATTTCTCACTTCTTTTAACATAATTATCTTTAGTGGAATTTATAGTTTTGGTTGAATTTGAAAAATAACCTGGCAGAAAACTATTTGCGAGCAAAATAAAATTTGGAAAATCATAATGAAAAATCAGTATTTTAGACCATTTCTTCTACTGTCTCAACATTGGACGATTGGAGGGGCAAGAGCCATGAAAGAAATTGTGGTCAAATCTCCATGAAAACGATAATTTGAAGGACCTAACAATTTTGGCGTCTAAATTTTTTTTTTAGAATTTATTAAAGAAAGTAGTTATTTTTTAATAAAATTTTGAAATATTCTGAGTTTTTCAATGTAAATTATTAAAAATGTTAGTAATTTTATGACAATTTAGGCCTATGACATTTTAAAAAAAATTCAAAACTTTTATGACATTTTTTAATGACAAATGGGATCTCTGCTTACTTTCAGATAAACAGCAGGACTAAGAAATACATGGAGAACTATCAATCGATACCAAATCAGAAATCTGATGTTTATTGAAAAGACTGTAGTATCTCAACAGTTCTAACTTAACGTGACCAAACCTAGCCTTTCTGAGAATGGAAATTGACCAAGCCTATCTGAGAATGATCAGCATACATGCAGTTTAGAGACAAAAGGTACTTCCCTCCCTAAAAGTGGAATTGCTTTTGTAGAAATGAGGTAAGAAGACACTCCTTATTCATACTACAAGACTAATTTTATTCTCCCTAATTATTTTACGTTAATATTTCAAGGTAAGGTCACAGGGGAGGTTTGGTCAGGTTAAGTAGGGTTTTATTCTTTAGTTAGTTTAGGTTAATTGATTGTCTCAGTCAACCTCCCTTCTCGGATAGGTCAATCACCATTCTCAGATAGGTTAACCTCTATTCTCGGATAGATCAACCTCTCTTCTAGGATAGGTTAATCTCCATTCTCTAGTAGGTCAATCCCCGGTCTAGAATATCAAGATCTCAAAAACCCAAAATCTCTTAAAGTGCACATAAATGATCAATCCAAGAATGGAGAATGGCCGGTAAAACTGTACTTTAGCGATTTTGGGTTTTCAAGACCTTGATCTCCCAGACTGGAGATTGACCTATCTGAGGATGGAGATTGACCTATCTGAGATTGAATAAGGGGACTCTTCTGTCCCCATTTCTGCAAAAACATTTATAATTTTAAGGAGGGAAACACCTTTGGAAAAAATTCGAAAACTGGAAGAGTCTTAGGAAACGCGCTACGAATTTTGTTTTCAGTGAAAATGAAACTGCATTATGAACAAATAATTGTGAGCATGAGAAGATTTTGATCTGTAACTTACATTGTTATAAATGACTTGTTTTAAGCTATAAGTTGTGGTACGAAAAGTTCAAATACGAAGCTGTTTTGGAAAAGTGATTGATGTTCACGTTCGTAAAGTTGAACCTGCACTTGACAGTGTACCGTGGGAGCGCAATTATAATCACCAGGCAAGGGTAACATACCAGCAAGGTAAATAAAGTCGTTAATTGCGAAAAAAGTTTACCGTATCCCGGAAAATGAAATTTCTAGAATAATGAACGCAGTCAACATCGTAATCGATAGTATCGTCCTTTTTTTGTTTACCATAATTTTTTGTTGTTAAATTCTTTTCCATTAATTCCATTACATAGCCTATTTTAATTGATTATATTTATAACAATTCTCAACATTTTCTCTATATATGTTTCATATGTTTATACTTTGTATACAATGGGCCACTGGCCTCATGTTACTTGAAGATAATAAATACTTTTGACTCTTTGACTCTGACCATTACTTTGTGCAGGTCACTCAATCTTTCTTCATCGAGCTGTACAAACAAATAGAAACTCTCCCACAAATAAAAATTCCCAAATAAATGTGCAAAAACTACTAAATGATTTTTTTTTTTGAAACTTCGGATATTGTTTTAAAATATTTCAAAGTTTAACATATTAAGATCGTGAAGTTGTAGGTTCAAATATGAAGAAGTCAAAATTCTGTGATGTCACTATGAGAGCTATGAATTAGGAATAAACTTCTGTTATAAAAAAGAAATTATTTTAATTTAGGTGAAATTGAAATATACCCCACATGTACAGCATTGCGAACTGCAAGTGGTATAAATTGTTTCCTATAATAACAGATATTTTACCCAACATCTCAACTCGTGTTTACTTGAATTATGTTTCCACAGAAGAAGAAGAGTTTTTACTTTAGATTTATGAAACTTTAAAAACTGCTGATGTGCACACACTATCTTTTTCTCAAATATGTCACATGATTGTTGTCTTCCATTGCCGGCGTAGTTGCCTAATAAGATTCTTGTTAATCGGGTGCTGAACGTTTTGCAATTACGCAAATAGTGTAAACCACTTTTTTTTATCGACTGACTTCTTGAATATCAGCAAAATACACCTATTAAAGTACACCAATGATTCGATCTTAATGATAGTAGATATTTTTGGTAACCTTAAAGATTTTCTCAGTGTTTCAAAACTTATTAATCTAGCCTTGAATAAGCTCGAATATTTTTTTACATGTATGACGTAAAAATATTACAATTGAAGTTATTTCCTGGTCATTTTTTCGGTTCTTGCTCTGTCAAACTCTTCACAGAACAAGTACTGTTGACAGAGTGAGTAATGAAATATTATGGTCGTTAATTATTTTTTATATTCTGGAACTGCAGTCAAATAATAATTTTAAATGAATTTTATTTGTTAAATTTTATTTTATCTATCAATGTACTACCAGATTGCAATAGAAAATTATTACGTTGTATACTTTTTTATATTTGATTCTACTATTTAAGTAATATCTTATTTTTTATCCTGGCAAACGAACATGTAATCATTGACACGAAAAATATTTTTCTGTTCGCTCCACCACTAAACTTCAAACTTGTACATTTAAACCAGTACCAGGGCAGATTTTGCCAGATCCATTTAGAAAAAGTTCTGGAGGAGCAGCATGATGTCCTCAGTTCGATTTCGTTCCAATTGTAAGAGCATTTAAAAGTTTGTTATGCATAAATCTAATTCACAGTTGTTTTGTCAAAGGTTGATATGATGACTTAATTTCTTAAAAGGATTAACTGAACCTACTAAATTCCCTTTATTCTGTGATTTTCTTGTACCTTATATTATATTATTAAAGAAATTTTACATTTTAAGTTTTAACCAAACAGACCAGGAGGACATTTCGATTTACTGCGAAGAAGAACAAAATTAAGAACGTAGCAGCGTAACACAATGTGGCCAGAAACAAGGCAACACATTCTCTTTTTATTTGTTCGTTGTATTGTGAAAATATGCGAATTATTCACTGGAAAATAATTATAAGAATATATCTATTATAAATAGTAGCAAAATTTAGAATATCGTTTTATTCAGTTGACATCAGTTTTCGTTACTTGAGTACTTTCTACCTTGCAGTAAATTTTATCTCTAAGAACAACAATTTTTAGATGTAAGAATTTTTTTTATAAATTACTAGCATAAAGAATATTAATATTTCTCAAAAAATGTTACACTTCTTTATGTTTCTTAAAAAAATTTCATGATTTATTTTATGTTCTTTTCATGAAATCAACCATTATTTGTCATATTGAAAGGATTCCTTTTAGTGTAATTAATAGTATTCCAATAAATATCTGAATTTTCACAAATAATCGACTAATATATATTATTGACCAATCTAAGCACTCAATTTAGAAACATCAGCTGCTATAAACTGCTGGAATAATGTTTATATAATAATAATTTTTGAGCAGTAAACGTATTTTGAATTGGTTCGATATAAAAATGAAAGTTTTTGTTAAATCGGTTCCTAATGAAAATAAAACTTTTAAATCAGTTCGCGTTTATTTAATAATCGCAAAATGCCTCGGAAAATTCCCATCGAAAAACATAATTGGGGAAAAACTAGGAATGATGTGTTTCGCTTCAGTAACAAAAAGTGACAAACCAATTTTGGAATGGGTTTGGGCAATTATTTTTAATTTGATAACTATCGTATACTTTATTGGATCTTATATTAAAAGATTTTTCATTGACAGCATACCGAGTATTTCTGCATCAACAGTGGCATATTCTGCAACATTTGCGACATTTATTAACAGTATATGTTTATTAATATCAACATTAGTTATCTGCGTTAAAGCAAAATCTTTGTACACATTGATAAAAATTGACGCGAGCAAAATTGATGCTACCGAGGATGGAGATGAAGCATATATTTCGAAACAAAAAAGATCAAAATTAGTTATACTTTTCATAATATCTGGTCCAGTATTATTAACTACAGAAGTTATTAGTTCGTATGTTTGCTCCATTATAGATGACTTTGTAGGTATGTCTCTGTATAGTATTTCGTACTTCGTTCCGATTATGTTGTTTTTCGTAATCAGTGACGACATTCACTCAAAATTTGAATGTTTCAATATTATATTGAAAAGCAAACTAACACAAAATCATCCACGTATTGACAAAATTTCACCTTATTACAGTCTCCTTTACAAATATGTGAAAACTACAAATGAAATATTTGGATTAACACTTTTAGTGCATTTTACATCAGCATTAATTTTATCAACACGGTTACTCTTATGTTTACTTTAACTTTAAAAACATCTGATCATTTCTTTTATGATCAAAAGTGGGGTCTTCTTTTCGATGCAGTGGTTTCAGGTTATTTCCTTATTGCACCTATACTCCTTGTACAGAGGATTCTGACTATGGTAAGCTTATAGATTAACGCAAAAACTAACATGATGACAACCTGGACGATCGTAATAAAATGCAGATTCATACTATATGAATATATGCCTGTAATCCAGCGAAAGAAATTTACAGGTGTAACAAGTTTCGGTATCATTCTACCATCTTCAGACAAAATAAATATGTTTTACAATATTAACAATTCATCATTCGCAATCCACAGATGACATCAATATTAACAATCCATCATTCGCAATCCACAGATGACATCACCTGTGGATTGCGAATGATGGATTGTTAATATTGTAAGATATATTTATTTTGTCTGAAGATGGTAGAATGATACCGAAACTTATTGTCACACCTGTAAATTTTTTCGCTGGATTAAAGGCATATATTCATATAGTATGAATCTGCATCTTATAGATTAAAATATAAAGGAAATGTTTCAAGCTCCATAATATCTAATATGACGTTTTGTCAATTTTTCACATTCATTTCCGTTTTCTATATCAATAAGAGATTTTTTTTTCCTTGGACCATTCCACGATTTTTTTTCGCAAATACAGATTAGATGAGACATGAGAGTGATATACAGTTTTCTCTGATGAAATTATCCTCAAATTTGTGTTTCTTTCTAGTCTATATCATCTCTGGAATTTATGAAATGTTTGGATAAAGAAGAATATTCACCAATCATGCAGGCACAGGTATTATAACTTGTTACCATTAATTTTTAAGATCTATTAAATAACATAATATTATTAAAACATGGATGGAGTTTTCATAAAATATCAACATGTGAGATGAGTGATCAGAAAATAAACTATTTGATTTCTGAGATGAATACTAATAACACTTTAGATTTATAAAACATTTCTTTAACTCAAGAAACATATTTTCTTAAGATTCAGCTTTCTCATACAAAATGTATTATTTTCCCTCAAATTTTATTTGATCATATAATATAGGTTAGTGCCGTATAATATCTGTAAAAATAATATTGTGTCAAAAAATATATTTCATTTCTGACTCAATTTTTTTTTAGTATTCTGGAAACTTCCATTTACAGCATACAATTCCTATTTGCTTTAACAATTTTAAAATTACTAAATCAGCACAATACGTCAACATTATATGATACGTTCTCTCTATTTTCTTTTTTCTCTTCAGATTGATAAACTGATGATTCAAATGGATACTTCAAGAATTGAAATGACAGCTGTAAATCTGTTCACTATTTCAACAAGGAATTTGACGACTGTAAGGAAAATCTACAAAACGTTTGAAATTGTTACTGTATAATCCACAGAGCATAATCATAAGATTCTATATACTACAATATATGCCAAGATGAGGAACCTTGCTAAGAGATTCATTTAATAATAATAATCAGTGTAATATTATAATCTTTGATGTATAAATTAACACTGTAAGATTTTCATTTCACCTTTAGAACTTACATGTATTCTAAAAAAAATCCCACAGTTTCAAATCGTCATTGTCAACGTAGCTAGCAACTCAAGATTATCATAATAGAAAACGTAACTTCAACAGCTATTAACAATTAATGACATTAATTTTTGAAGAATATGAGCTACAGTATACTGTACTATTAAATTAGCAAGAGAGTCAAAGACTGATAGCAAATCTCACGTGATTAATGATATTCAACAGCTATGTTAAAATTATTTTTTTTTCTCAATATTACATCTTTCTTTCCCTTTCTTTCAGATTGCAGCTTCATTAACTACATTTCTTGTTATACTGATTCAGTTCAGTATGACTGAAAATCCTGAAACGACAGACAACTCAACTGCACATTAATTCATAATAATAGGTATAGACAGCAAAAAGATGATACAAACATTCATGTTAATTAAAGGGTTACCTGCAGATAATGAATTTCCGGTTTTCTGTGATTTTCTTGTACCTTATGTTATTAAACAATTTTTGCAAAAAGTTTGAGATTTTTTGACCCAACAGATCAAGAGATACTTCTGTTTATATAGTCGATAGATTTTCCACAAGGTAGCACAAATCGACCGGCTTAATTTCGCTGCCTTACGAAAATATGAAAATTATTCGCTGCAAAATACATATCAGAACACATATCTATTATTAAGTAGTAGAAAAACTGACTTAAAAAATAATGCAAATTCATCATTTTATTTAAGTATCAGCAGTTGTCTTGGTTTGGGTCACGCTTGCTCCGCTACCTTACAGCTTATTTACCGCATTTTCTAAGGTGAATATCTCCACAACCGGTGATTTTTGGGAGGTAAGAAAAACAATACGAGTTATTTATATCAAGAAGACTATAATATTTTTTTATAATATCAGAAAAGTCAATTTAGCTGCAGGTAACCCTTTAATATGCTGGATGTTTATATGAAATTAATGCTAATGCCAAAGTAAAATATTTAACCTTTCCACAAGTTGATTCAGTGATATAGCAGTAATATGATGACTTCGTTTAGTTTATCTATTATTTTACTGCTATCATTGCAAAAGACTTATTAATAATGATGGTATGTAAATATTATTTTGTATAATGAAAAAATGGTTTCAAATCTGGTCAGTTAAAACATAATAGCTCAGCAGCATCACTACAAGTTATAAAACAGGATTTTTTTAAGCATTTTGATTTAAAAGCAGAAAACATCAGGAGTATACGTTGTGAAATCTTTGAGTAAAGGAAAAATACAAATGTTAAAATGTCTATGCAAGTTAAAAGTTACTTATTAGAAGATAAACGTTTTTAACTTGAAAGCCAAACATTATCCAGGCTTCCTTTAGCACTGTACCTCTCTAGCATGTATTTAGCCTCTCTAGCATATTTTAGCCTCTCTAGCATGTATTATATTATTATTTCTCATATATATTTGTTTCCATAATATTTATTGTCATAATAATGTTTCAATTATTTAATGTGCTTAAGACGAAAAGAGGGCCGTGAGCTTTATTCTTAGTCACAATAAAGAATTATTATTATTTATGTTTTCTTGCTGCAATACTATGCCTCCATCAATCAATGTTTTTGTTGTGTGATTTGCTTTTTCCTCTATCTTTCATTTATTCCGTTCGAATTAACGTTGCTATCATTTTTCATTTCGCAGGATTATTTAAGATATTTATTTGTCATTTTAGTTTATTAATCTCTAAAATTAAATTTCAACTTCACAAACATAATACAAGAAATACAAACTTATAACGAAACGAAGTTATTATATCGACATTTGATAATAATATCGAAATAACTGTGAATTATATTGATGGATAACATCGTCTATACTGTTAAATTGGTAAGAGAGTCAAAGACTGGCAAATCTCCCATGATTAATGTAACAACAACAACACAGACAACATGTAACAACAACAATACAACAAAAACAGTCCCCC